>JAOTOM010004427.1:0-272500 GCA_034440615.1 Ashinkailepas kermadecensis
ATGGTCAGCAACATAATATTCACACAATGAAATAAAAGTAAACGTTTATGCCAAAACAGATGTTTGGTTATTGTAGTTTAGGGTGCATCGACTGCATAGGCCAAATAGCGCCCCGAGGCAAACAGAGGGACACTGACAAAACAACATATTACAAGAGGAAAGCAAGCCATACAGCATAGCTGGATGGACAGTTGTTAGGCGAAGTAATGCGATGCAGCTGCATGCGACAGGGCATGTCAACGCATGAACACGACAGGCATAAGAAGGGGCAGGACAAGCTCGAAGCAAGGCATAATGCTAGGCAACGGCGTGAAATGGAGGGAGATCAATAGCAGCGGAAGATGGAGGTAGAATAAAGGCGAGGAGTGAAGGCATTTTCTGACAATAATTGCCGTCGCCCGATAATTCCGAGTGCGAATACCGACATCATCGGAGCGAAGTGAACACTCAAGCTGGGTACTCTTGGTGGTGGGCAAGACAGGTGGCAAGCTGGTAGACATGATCAGAATCTCCTGCGACCAGATCAATACACGGGTGGCGTCGGCGAAACACGAAAAGTTAGCCAAATATAGCAATTCAGCAGCAGCAACGCGTGACCAGCTGATTAGAGGAAGTAATTTAGCCAAGTCACGTGAACGGCTGATTAGAATGCAACAATTCAACCATGACACGTGACAAGCTGATTAGAATGCAAGAAAGTCTGAGAGATAAAAGGTAAGAGATGGCAGCTACAAAGGTAATGGAGCAATGAGAAGCACAAGAGTTAGCGCAGGCAGGCAGCGTTATTCCGTTTCTTTACGCGTTCAACATACAACAAAAGGTTCACAAGTCGTAGAGAGAAGCGAAGTTTCTACGATAGAGAACGTCTGCAGAATGGCCCGCACTAACACTCACACTGGTGTTTTGTGGCAGGTGAACCGGCCTGGCTTATGTTGCTATGACGTCACAGACAGCGACGGAACACACGGAAGAAGCTGCAGCCAGAACGGATAATAAATTCGCGTAGGTAAATGCGAATACAGGAGCTTGACACACCACAGAGCGAAGCCTGCGTCCTTGATTGATGTCAAACTTTGATAATGACGTCATGGAATGATACTTGATGTTGATGTGTCTGTTACATCTGTATGCCTTACTTATTTCCAATCAGCGAGTAGCGAGGTACCCAATACGTTCAATCAGAGCACGTAAGATACCTGCATTTGTTGCACTGTCAGAATGGCAATATCAACAATTGGTTCAGTGGATAAACATCGTCTACAAACGCGCCCACTGAACACACCATAGCAAGCTGCACTACCCAAACGCACGATACCCAAAAGTTACGAGGCAGGTCCAGATAAGCTGGAAACAAAGTGTCCTATTTCACAATTACGTCTGAGGGAAAATAGACACTAGGAACAGTCTGTTCACTCTGGCAAATGGGATTGTTTGGTTGGTTACTGGTTTTACGACACGTCGACCGTTCAGTCATATAGCGTCGCAGATCTCTCACGCCGATTGGTCGCAGGCGAAGAGTAGCGACAGGTGAGACTCTGGCAGTGTTAAAATAATGGTTTTGTGCTAGGTGTGAGATGTCGAAACAAGCACAGTAGGATGTGGAATTTTGTCATGGAATTAGTGTCACTTAATATCGTTTTGATCTTTGAGACTGAAATTTGAGCCAATGGTATACTTATGACTGCACCTTTATCATTTTTTGGAAATCTATAATTTAGGAAGAGCTATATTTGGGATAGGGAGAATAATACCAATGGTATACACTGGTATTGTATGCCGCATCACATTATAGGCAATCCCTTTATGTACAATTCAGTATTGGAGAATATTCCTGTATCCCCATTCCTTATCGAGAGCATGAGCATGATACTTATGAACAAGATACTGTTAGAAAGGAGATATGAAGACTTCATAAGCATGCATTAATGAGCAGGATGTTGATACTTCTTGGAGAAGGATGGGGATATTTGGGATAGGGAGAATAATACCAATGGTATACACTGGTATTGTATGCCGTATCACATTTTAGGCAATCCCTTTATGTACAATTCAGTATTGGAGAATATTCCTGTATCCCCATTCCTTATCGAGAGCATGAACATGATACTTATGAACAAGATACTGTTAGAAAGGAGATATGAAGACTTCATAAGCATGCATTAATCAGCAGGATGTTGATACTTCTTGGAGAAGGATGTCAATTGAGTGTTAAGAAAGTGGTATGTTCCACCCAATTTCACGAATAATTTATCACTGGACTCTTCCAAATGGGCAGTATCAAAGTTGTGCATTGGCCGGAATAGGGAAGCTACTGGAACTACTTCTTTGGCTCAACATCCTGGACGCCAAATATCGTGTGCACATGAATTGACTTGACTCAGGGCTTCAGCATATGTTAGGGTGACCAGTGGCATAGCCGGGAGGGGGGGGGGGGCGAAGGGGCAGCCACCTGCAGCAGGGTTAGAGGGAGTCCTCCGGGTGACCGACTTGATGGGCTCACAAGATCCCCACGAGGCATAGGTGCAAGGGTTCCCTGGGCTGGGGTGAAGGACTGTTTTCATCACAAATTTCACAACATAACAACCCTGGTCTAAAGTAGGACAGCACGACCTAAGTAGGGGGAGCTACAACTTAAGATGGGGCGGGGCATCTAAAGATGGAGAGGGGCGGATTCCATCTACTTTTGGCGATGATACCCACAGGAAAATAACTGAAGGTGACATATCCCCACAACTTCAACAATGGCTACGCTGTTGGATTTAACAGTGGTGATGTAGTGGTGGACGTAGCGAGGGTGGGAGAGGAATAACATAGCTATTAATGTTTGAAGTGCAATAAGCCTTCAATTACGGACAATAAATTAAATTGTTTCTTCATAACATCAAGAACTGCAAACAAGTGGATACTCATAGCCAGTACTATTTTACTCCATGCTAGATTCTCTCGACACGTATCAGGCATCACCACGCCTGCCAGCGAATCCACTCAACCTATATCTCAAAACATCTGCATCACTATCCGACCACACCTGCCCGCATCAACTCCATGGATCATCACTGAAACATCTGTTGTCTGCGGCACGATGGTGCTGTCGCCTATGAGCGAGCTTATGAATTACCATTCAAGTAGGAGCACATTAGAGATGGCAAATGCTAAACATTTTGGGAGCAAGGACTGGGACTGAGCAGTCTGATGTGACCAAGACTAGGTGGGGACCAGTCAAATGAACTGAAGTCTGGTCAAAGGGACCAGTCCTTTAGACACACTTTAAAAACAGTACTATCTTTAAATTAAGGTGACATACAGTCCACATAAAGACATAAGACATAAAAGACCAGTGCAACTATGAGCCACAAGGGCCCTTCTTGGTTGCACTTTTGGACACTGAACCAGTTGCCCACCAAATCTGTATATCAGCCCTCCCTGGAATACAGAAAAACAAGCCCCCTATTCTTATAATGATTGTCTGTGCCGTTTTTAAAGATGTTCAGTGTGTTGCTACTGACAATGGTTCCTGGCAGCTGGTTCCAGTGTTCGACTACCCTGTTGGTGAATAGAGACTGTCTTAACCTTATCCTGCTGTGATTAACTTTAATTTTGAATTGATGACCTCTAATTGCATCATTTCTGTTAAATTCAAACATTTCCCTGATATATCCCTGTTCCTGACCATGAACAAATTTAAAAACCTCCATGAGATCTCCTCTCAGCCTTCTATACCTAAGTGGAAACATATTCAATTTCTTCAATCTTTCCTCATATGCCAGGTTGCCTATACCATTAACCATTTGTGTTGCCCTCTTTTGTACTCTCTCTAAAAGCCAACAATCTTTCTCATAACTAGGGGACCAAGCTTGGACACAGTATTCTAAATGTGGCCTGACATATGCACAGTAAAGCTTCCTGATGACCTCCTCACTTTTGTATGACACATTCCTCTGTATTGCTCCAAGCATTCTTAGTGCCTTTTTCCTGGCTTCTTTGGTATGTTCTGATGCCCCCAATTTTGTGTTCAAAATAACACCTAAGTCCTTCTCCTGCTGAGTCACAGATAATACTTGGCCACCCATCAAGTATGGCGCCTTCATATGCTGCCTACCTACATGCATGACTTAGCACTTATCAAAATTATACTTCATTTGCCATTTTTCGGACCACTTCACAAGCTCGTCTAAGTCGTTCTGCAGCAAAACCTGCTCATTGTTCCCTGTTATTGCCCTAAAGATCTTCAATTCATCGTAATTTTCAAAACCTTACTGCTTAGGCCACATTCAATGCTATTCACAAATATAATGAACAATAGTGGCCCCAGTGCCGACTCCTGAGGGACTCCACTACGAACATTTTGCCATGATGACTTTGTACCATTTAGCATTACTCTTTGCTGTCTATCTGGAAGCCACAACTCTATCCATTTTAGGATGCTACCTGCAATGCCATGGACCTGAAGCTGCATCATTAACAGTTTATGGGGTACCTTGTCGAAGGCCTTACTAAAGTCAAGATATGCTACATCAACCTGATTTCCCTGATCAAATTGTTCTGTGGAAAAATTCAAAAAGTCCAAGAGATTTGTGAGATACGATCTCCCTTTTCTAAACCCATGTTGAGTATCTTGAATCAATCTGTTTCCTTCCAGAAAACTAACCATTCTATCCTTGATAATTGATTCGAGTACCTTGCAGACTAGGGATTTGAGGCTTACTGGCCTATAATTTTCAACTTTCCCTCTTTCTCCTTTCTTGAAAATAGGAACTACATTTGCCATTTTCCAATCTGTTGGAATTTCATTTTGTGAAACTGATCTACAAAATATTATACTAAGTGGAATTGCCAGTTCATTTTCAGCTTCCCGCAATACCCTAGCATAAATTCCATCAGGTCCTGCTGTCTTGTTTTGCTTTATTTTTCTGATATAATTGAAAACAACATCACTATCAATGAAATCAATATCGTGTATCTGATCACCTGCCACTCCGTCTACATCACATTGTAAAGCCTGGTTCACTCCAAGAGCAATGATTGGAAATAAACCACTTCTGAAGGCATCTTTTTTAATTGGCAAGTATTGATAGCAACATGATTACAACACAAAAATGTTGAAGCATATACATTAATAAACATAACTTAGGTACCATCCTCAATCAAGGAAGCAGCACACTAAAACTAGGTAGGTACACAGGTGCCAAGCTGTGAATCATTTATTATTCACGCATGTACAAAATGTTGCATCATATATCAAGTAATCATACCTGACCACAGCTATATACTGATATCCAAAATACAATTTTCTTGTATCTTGAAACATGATGCTGATGAACTCTAAAACATAATTGATGAACGGGAATAACTATTTCCATGTATATTTTTGGCTGAATTTGTCATAATATACTTCCAAATGTACTTGTCTTATATATTTAGTTCACTAAGCATGCCCTCCACGTATAGTGGCTGTTATGGACAGTCTGGGAAGTCTGAAGGAAGACTGAAGGAAGATCACCAACTCAAATTTATTCTGCCATAAGTGGAGGGATGTGGCAGATAAGGGGTGGGCGTGGGGTACTGCCCCATGTTAGAGGAGTTATTTAGTTATACGCTGGCCGTAACGATCGCACGATGGGTCCGTACTACCGACCACAACGACAGCACACACGGTCTGTACCAGCGCTCGTAGCAAGCGTACTTATGAACGGTCTCTGCCTACCGTTCGGCAGTGGAACATGCATACTTTCTGTATGTACGGGCGGTGCCGGCTGGGGGTGGAGTGGAGGCCGATTGTGACCTCATTTGACCCTGAAGACATTGACCTGGTGTCATGAGATGTGTACCGCAGCAAGTTCACTACAGCTGTAATTCCTCCAAATTGTGTGCTTCTAGTTTCAGATCTTAGGTGCCCAAACTGCCCCCCCAACCCGGTGAACATTATGTGAGAGGCATGTTGACCGGGTATCTTCTGCACTTCCTACGGTAGCGTTGCTTGCACTAGAAATGAAACGGAATGTGGTGTGTACAGAACCGGGCTGTTGAAATAAACAACTTGAACTGGATATGGATGCAATGTTTCATGGGGTCACAAGCCCTCGCTGTGAGGTAGGTGTATGACTACTTTAGTTCGAAGATACCAAAAGTTGAGTGCCTGCAAAAAGTGAGAGGTCTTACTGCGTGGCAGCGTGAAGCTGTTATGGAACCATCTCAGTGGCTCCAGTTCATCAGAATCCCTTTCAATTGTTTCTGGGATAGTGGTGGATACAAGGGGCACTGGGGGTATGTGTCCCCAGTGTCCCCTCAGGTTTTCAGCCAGAATTGCACATTGAAAGAAGTCTGACCTTCAGTGTACCTTAGACTGTTGCAAAATGGACGAAGTTACTCACCCAAAGTTCTACCACTTGGATTCTTGATCCATTGCCCTTCCTGATTTCAAAACAGTTTTTGTTTCAGCTCTAGCATCGTTAAAAATCAAAACCCTTATTTTTTGGCATTGGTGTCCTTCCCTCTGTTCAGAGATGGCGCTAGGGTGTGGCCGCTGTGTGAGGTGTGGGTGCCTGTCGGCGCATCTGTCGGCTCGCTCCATGCGGCCTGAGCGGTGGCCAGGTGTGCGTAGTTGATGACGGTGGCGGTGGGATGTTGACGGCGGTCTCCGTTCGCCTCCGGTCGCCCTCCGCTCGTCTTCGGGCGCCCTTCGCTGGCCTCCGGCCGTCATCGACTCGTCTCCGCCCGTCATCGACTCGTCTCCGACCGCCCTCCGCGCCCGTTCGGTGGGGCTGTTCCCGACTCGGACCGCCCTCTGTGCCCGTTCGGCCGCCCCCCGTGTCTGTCCGGCCTCCCTCCGCTCGTCTCCGGCCCTCCTCCACTGGTCTCCGGCCCTCCTGCGCACCCGTCCGATCGCCCTCTGGACCCGTTCCGCCTCCCTCCGCTGGCCTCCCACCGCCCTCCGTGCCCTTCCCGCCGCCCTCCGTTCTCCTCCGGTCGCCCCCCGCTCGTCTTCGGGCGCCCTCTGTGCCCGTCCCGCCTCCCCACCACTGGCCTCCGGCCGCTCTCCGCATCAGTCCCGTCTCGCTCCGGGCGCGTCCCGCCGCGCTCTGTGCTCGTCCGATCGCCCTCCGCTCGCCTCAACTAGACTGAACACAAAGAAAATCAGCTTTACTAGTTTTGTGGTGTGTATTTAGTGTTGACATGTTTCAAATGTACAACAATAGCATGTGTAAGGATATGCATAGAAAATCAGCACTTCCACTCCCTCTTTTAAACCTCAGAGCGTTCCTTTCCCTAGCAGAAATCCTGTTCCAGGTCACCATGTCCTGGGCCCAGGCCCCGCTGACCATGGGCGCCGCCTCTGTGGTCCACTTCACTCCCCTCTCCACGGCGATCGTGGTGCAGGGCAGGTCCACAGAGAAGGGCGTCTCCAGGAACTGCTGGAGCTCCTCATCACTGATCTTGAACAGGATGGGTGGGGAGGAGGTGGCCTTGGTCAGGTCCACCATCTCCGTCAGCTTGGTGGCTGAGAAGTTCAGCTGGGGGTTCTTCACCTTTCTAACAGTCTTTCTGTGGCTCCTCTTCTCCTTCTTCCGTAGCTGGGTGATGATGTCCAGCGCCACTTGCCTCTCCTGCTTGCAGCTGGCCCCCGAGTAGCGAGGTGAGCATCAAGTCCAGCTGGCCGAAGTAGCCGTTGAACTGTATGTGGGGCTTCAGCATGTCCACCTCCTCCATGGTGCAGAAGGTCTTGATCCTGGTTATGGTGGAGAGCAGGTGGCGAGGTCCCTCCAGCAGCTGGTTCCTCTGCCTGATTTCCAGGAAGCTGTGGACGTACACCTGGATGATGAACATGGCCATCCGCCTCTGCGCTTCAGAGGGGGAGGAGGTGCTCATGTAGACCCTCAGTATCCTGCTCTCTGTGTTCTGCCATCTCGCATTCGTCATCTTCCCCGCCTTCTGCTTCGCCCACCTCTCCTCCAACGTCTCCGACTCCACCGCGCTCGCTATCTCTATCAGGTACCTGGTGTCGTGATTGAACTCCTTCAGGATGCTTTCCGGGATGTTGTCCAGCAGTGAGCGGACGGCGGGGCTGGGGATCGGCTCGAACTCAACCACCGGCAGCTCCCACACACTGCCCGTGAGCCTCTGGGCCTCCTCACCACTCCAGGAGGCGGGACCAGTGGTGGGGCCAGCATATCTCACGAACATGTGGCCGAAGATCGCTTCCAGACTGTGGCAGAGGCAGTGGACGTGTAGCAGGGGACGACCCAGTAGCTTCTCAAACTCTGCAATGAAGCCGTGTGTGTGGCCAGACATCTTGCGGCATCCGTCAGCGAAGATGACCTGGAGGTCATCAATGTCAATCTCTCGCTCCTCCAGGAACTCCTTGAGGCTCCTTGCCAGCTCCACACCCTTCCCACCCTCGGGCACTAGGTGTCCCAGGAACTTCTCTCCAGGATACCCTATCACCGCACAGTCTTCCTGCCTTACCAGGGCAAACCTCTTGTGACCCCCTCCCCCGTACCTATCTCCACCTTGTTATCATCAATTCTTTCGTCCACCATCAGTCCTTCAGCTTTGAAATGCTTAAAGGTGTCTTTCTTGTCCAGGCGAGCTTTCTTCCTCATTCTGTTTATCTTCCAGGTATTGGTCACTTTCTCCTTGTCTTCCTCAGTAATGATCTCCTCAGCAGCTTTGATCGCATTGCTCAGATGAGCGACGGCTTCGCTCGATACTTTGAATCGGTCAGCAGTCTCCGCAATCTTGTCTTCAGCCTCTTCCTTCCGCTTCCTCTTTTCCCTGATTTCATGCTTCCCAATTCTGGCCTTGAATTCATCATCATCCAGCTGGTCCACCTCTCTTTCATCATCAGATTCCTCAGGAGCAGCCTTCTTCAGCAGCATCTCCACTTCCTTCTCACTTTTCATGCGCCTTTCCTCCTCCCTCTGTCTTTTATCAGCCTTTGCTTCCTCTTTCCTCCTCCTTCGTTTGATCTTCTTTGTTTCCACAAGGTCAGGTCCTCCGATGCAGCCAGCCCTCTCAGGCTTCCTCTGCGCCTTCAGGAAGTTCTTTTCGATATCTGGGACATTCTTATCATCAGCCACGTCAAACAGCTTCCCAGCAATGTCCTGGAACTTCTTCTTCACTTTTCCGTTTTTCTTCTTCCTCCTCCAGGCGATGGTCTCCCCTTTGTTCAGGGCCTTCATGGACTCCTTCCTCAGCCTCCAAAGGTCGTGCACTTTCTGCTGTACTTTCAGCTTAGAGATGGTGGGGACTGAAGCAGTGTTGTAGACTTCAAGAACCTGTCTGGTCACTCTCTCAGAAGCTTCCTTGCAGTCAATCTCTTTGGAGTCTCGGTTGAGCCTATCACTTTCTGCTTCAAAGATGAGGGCGCTCGCCACCTCACTGACCAGGGAAGCTTGTTCACTGGAAGCCGCTTTCCCTCCCCAAACACTCTGTCAGGATGCACTCTGAACTTCGCTGCAGGTGCCTCGCTTCCCTTGCGGCGCCTCATTGCCTGGATGCTTACAGCCCGGTCTGAAACAAAAGGAAATAATTTCAATTCTGATTTCTGACCAACAGACAGGTAAGTACTTTAAATGTGACACAGCTGTCCACTGTTGTGGTGAAAACGTATTTATTTCTTGTTTGTTCGTTTATTATTATTTTTGGAATAAGAAATCATGGATATATGATACCAGAATACAACAGAGGGAAGGACACTAATGCCAAAAAAAAATAAGGGTTTTGATTTTTAACGATGCTAAAGCTGAAACAAAAACTGTTTTGAAATCAGGAAGGGCAATGGATCAAGAATCCAAGTGGTAGAACTTTGGGTGAGTAACTTCGTCCATTTTGCAACAGTCTAGTGTACCTGAATGCCCCATCAAATTTGTCAGCCAGAAGCACCCTTCCAGAGACAAAGTTCCACGATGACAATTCCAAATGGTCCAATTGGACACTCCTTGCATGAGTGGGCTTTAATTAAGTATGTCCCTCTTTACTTTCATGGACAAATATCATTACATCAAGCAACTCATATGATAGTGTTAAGTAATCTAAAGTGCAACATTAACCAATGGCCCTGACTGTTGTAGCTCTTGTAGTCGACAGCCGTATAGCCACGGATTCTTGTCTTCGAGGCAGTGGCGTCGCCACGAAATTCTTCCAGGCGGGGCAATGTTCATAGGGGGCCTCCTGCTCCCCGAAAAGGGGCCTCCACTGTGTTAGGGCCTCCTCTTGCTTGTTAGGCTCTTAGTATGGTTCCCGAATGGGAACATGATTTCATATTGATGTCTTGTTTGTTCTTGGCATGGTATATAATTTACGCAAAGCGCAATAGCAAGAATCTTTTTTTTTCGCCGAGAACGAGCCATACCAGGGTATAAATAAGCAAATGTAGATAAATACGTCAGTGCCAAGACAAACCATATCTTTATGCTTTATCGACGAGAAGAATCTTCCCGCTGGCCTCTAGATTGTAGCGAGCTGGTGGGGCTCGTGCTGAGCATATCTTAAAGATATCTCCCATTGATCAACCCACTTCTTTGTTCACCAAGTTTAACTGAATATAGCTAGGTTCATCACTACTGTTAGTCATTCCCACCAGCTTGATCTCATAAACAAACTTAAACGATCATTTCTCAGTCCCAGGAAAACAATTTCGCGAAGGTGACAACGAGAAGTGGATTGAATTGGTTTTCTGATCGTCATCTTGGGGATTTATTAATTTTTTCATAACATTTGGTGCTGGCTGCAAGGCACTTGGCACAGAAGCTAAAATAATAAATACTCCGCGAATAAATTCACGGCTAGAACAAGCATTGAACAACCATGCATCAATGGCAATGCAACAATGTAACAATGACAATGCATAAATAATGCAAAATCTTCGAATTCCACGCCGTCACGCCCATGGTTATCGCTGTGCTGTACCGTTTTGTAAATTATGTCGTTGAGAAGGTATTGAAGCTGGGAAGCTCTAATCATGCAGGCTGTAATCACAGAAGACAACTTTGTAGGAAGAACATACATTTTAAAACATCATTCCTCCCATTTAATATTGGGCATCGGTGGTGTTTTGTATGCTTGTGAGGGAAAATTTACCACCGCAATGTTGGCTTTGCTCCATGGGCGTAAGTTTCTGAAAATTATTGGGAGACCAGTGACGCACCTATATTTGCGTCAAGGGGAGGGGGCAAACGTATTTGGAGGGGGTCCAACTACTGAATAAAGTCTTCCGATTTCGACCACTATTTTGTGAAAGGGGAACTTTTTAAATAAAATAATTAGTGATCAACTGAATTATCCTGTGGAGGGGCCTAATCTACCACTATCGTTTCCGATTCGTCGTATTTCAACTCTAGCTCCCACAACCTGTTCAAATGTATTGTTTTGGTATTCCTTGATAAGTCACCTCGCACTGCTGAAATTACACCTGCGCAAATCACTTTAAAATGTAAAGTTTTCCAATTTCATACATTCTAGTTCATGGTGCCCGGTCGCCACGACGCCAACGTTAGTGCACGTGCACACCCATCTTGCGCATTCGGCGCATTCGCCACACTTCGTGCGATGCGACGGATTCTGCTGGGCCTCCTGCGCTTTGTTAATTGCTGCCACATGATAGACTTGCGCCATATCTGACGTGATAAAATGCTTCGTATGGGCGTTCGCTGCGAAAATTCGATTAATTAAATTCGATCATTAGTTCCCTTCTTACCATATTTTATGGTGAAGAAATGCGGATACCCGCTGAGCTTTCATGCACCTCATATCTTTGATTAAAGATGCTTCCAGGTTGGCTACCGAACCGAAGCCCTGCCTGAGTGTACTTCTTTGGACCCGTTTCGTATTTCTTCGTTTACGGATGTGTCTTAAGGCTCCAATTCAATTTTGTTAGAGGCCCAACGCGTTTTCGAAACCCCTGCTCGTTTTAGGGTTGTTGTTTTCGGACCCTGCCGCTTTTTACGAGACTGCGCTTTGAAGGGCCAGTCGCATTTTCGGTCCCCGTTGTGCTCTTAGGGTCCCGCTGTGTTTATTTGGGGCTTCTGACGCACATTTGTGGGGCCCCAGTACGATTTTGAGGTTTCGGTGCGTTTTTTCTGGGTCCCAGCGCGACTTATCGCGCCCAGGCGCGTGGTTCCGGGACCCAACGCCAGTTATCTGGGCTCAACGCGATTTTTGTGGACCTCTTCTGAATTTTCTTTAACTTCCGAATCCCGCCCTGATGTTTCGAGTCCCTGGTGCCATGTTTTTGTATCTCACCTCGATTTTCTTCGAGCTCCGGTATGTTTTTCGATGCCGTACGCGATTTGTCAAGGCATCTGATGACATGTTCGGTGCTCCAGAACCATTGTCCTGACCCGGACGTTTTTGCAATCCCTCCTGATTTTGGAGAGCTCCGGCTTGATTTTTCGGATACCGATGGGACTTTCGGGGTCACACGATGCCTATGTGGGGCCATAGACGCCAATTGTTGGCAGCCCCGACGTTAATTTTTGATGCCCAGACCAAATTTTTGGTACTACCGATAGGTCCGAGCGCGAAATTTTTGGTACTGCCGAATTGTGGGTCCGAGCGCGAAATTTGGTGGGACCGGTTCGAGTTTGCGGGGCGCGTTGTACTTAGCTGTGACCCCAACGCGATCTTGGCGGTTCCTGTTGCAGATTTTCGTGCCTCGGAGCGAGTTTTCTGGGGCCCGACGTATTTACTTTGAGCCCCTACGCGAATTCTGGTGGACCGACGCGAATTTTTGTGGTCCCAGCGCGACTTTTGGGGGCCTCGGATCGATTCTTGGGAGCATATCCCTCTTAGGAGGGAGGGGCCATTTGCCCCTTTGATATGTCACTGCGGCCACCGAAGGAGTTCTATTTTTTCTATAGGTCCTTATGTGATATTTTTGGGTCCTGGTACGATTCTTCGGTCTCCAGGTGCGATTTTTTTCGGTACCCTGACACGTTTTTTTTTCCAGTGCCCAACGGGTTTTGCAGGGACTTTGACCCGATTTTTTTTGGGCGCAGAGTGACATTCCGGTTGATAATTGATTTTGGGGGCAGCAGCAACCTTTGGGGTCCAGGCGCGAATTTTTTGGTCTTCAGTGAGATTTTCGAAGGCTGCGACGCGACTTTTTTTAGTCCAATGTAATCTTTTGTGTCCCGACGTCATTTGCTTGGATCCCTAGCGCGAGTTTTAGCGACCTCGACACTTTGTGGGTGTCCAATACGTTTTGGATGCTTTTGGTGTCATTGTTGGTGCCCAAGAGTGATTATCCATGTCCGGATTGCTTTTCGTTGCCCCGGCTTCATTTGTGTCCAAATGATACTGTTGGGGAACGGTACGACTTATCGTGCCCCTAGCGTGATTTTCATGACTCCGGCGTGAATTTTTGGTACCCAAAGGCTCAGCGAGATTTTCAGGGGCCCCGGCCGGATCTTTTTGGGCCGATGTCGTGATTTTCAAGTACTCCGGCACGACTCCTGCCATTTCAGGTGCTTCTAGCAAATTATAGACCTCCTCTCGCGTCTTAGGGTTATCGTCTAATTTCCTGGAGCTTCTTTACCGGTTTTGGACGTCTTCTCGTCCGTACTACCCTCCTCCATATTCAATGGTCCTGCTCTCCCGTTTTGGAGGACCTCCTCCCACATCCTGGGGCCCCTTTAACATGGCATGTGACTTCCTCTCATGTTCCAGGGGCATCCTCTGCCAAATTAGGGGCCTCCTGCCACGCCTCGTGGGCCTCCTCCTTTGTCCTCGCAAAGCTTACCCGTCTTGAGGGGATCTTCAATTTTGGAAACCTCGCCTCCTTCCATACCTGCTACCTACCACTCCCATTTTAAGGGCCTTCTCTCATTTCCCGGGAATTCCTTCCGGTCGTCGGGGCCTCATTCGAACCTGGAGACCTCCTACTTCATCTCGAGGGACTCCTCTCGAGTCCGGCAGGGGCCTCCTTTTTCTTTTGGAGGCTTTCTTTGTCAAATTAGGGGCCTCCTTTTCACGTCTTCGGGGCCTCCTGTTCCGCGTTTTGATTCTATCTTTTCCCATTTTAAGGTTGGCCTCTTATCTCCTGGTGGACTCCTGTTCTCTATTAGGTGGCTCCTCTCCCAAATTACACGCAACCTTTCCTATCTCAGTTACCTTGTCATTTCCTGGGGACCTTCTTACCCGTCTTGAAGCCTTCTTTCTCGCCTGGGAGTCATCCCTCTTATCTAATGGCCATTCTATCCTAGTTTAGGGGCTTCCTCGTGCATCATAGGGTCTCATTCCAATCTTATATCGTCCTCTTCCGAATTAGGTGCTTCCTGCCACTTTTCTGGATTATTCTTTGCTATCTTAGTGGAACCTTACCCGTTTCGGGGACTGCTTTTACGTCTCCGAAACCTCATCTCATATCCCCTGGCTTTCTCTTCCGTCTCAGGGCCTTCTCTCATTTTCTGAGGTCTCCCTTCCCGTATTGGGGCCTCCTTTGCAATCCTGGGGGCCTCCTTTGCAATCCTGAGGGCCTCCTTTGCAATCCTGGGGGCCTCCTTTGTAATGCTGGGGGCCTCCTTTGCAATCATGGGGGTCTCCTTTGCAATCCTGGGGCCTCCTTTGCAATCCTGGAGTCCTCCTTTTGCAATCATGGGGGTCTCCTTTGCAATCCTGGAGTCCTCCTTTGCAATCCTGGGGGCCTCCTTTGCAATCCTGGTGCCTCTTTGCAATCCTGGAGTCCTCCTTTGTAATCATGGGGCCTCCTTTGCAATCCTGAGGCCTCCTTTGCAATCCTGGTGTCCTCCTTTGCAATCCTGAGGGCCTCCTTTGCAATACTGGAGTCCTCCTTTGTAATCATGGGGGCCTGCTTTGCAATCCTGGGGCATCCTTTGCAATCCGGGGGCCTCCTTTGCAATCCTGTGGCCTCCTTTGCAATCCTGGGGCATCCTTTTCAATCCTGGGGGCCTCCTTTGTAATCCTGGAGGCCTCCTTTGCAATCCTGGGGGCCTCCTTTGCAATTCTGGGCCTCCTTTGCAATCCTGGGGGCCTCCTTTGCATTCCCGGGGGCCTCCTTTGTAATCCTAGAGGCCTCCTTTGCAATCCGGGGGCCTCCTTTGCATTCCTGGGGGCCTCCTTTGCAATCCTTGAGTCCCCCTTTGCAACCCTGGGGGTCTCCTTTGCAATCCTGGGGCCTCCTTTTCAATCCTGGGGGCCTCCTTTTCAATCCTGGGGGCCTCCTTTGTAATCCTGGAGGCCTCCTTTGCAATCCTGGGGGCCTCCTTTGCAATCCTGGGGGCCTCCTTTGTAATCCTGGAGGCCTCCTTTGCAATCCGGGGCCTCCTTTGCATTCCTGGGGGCCTCCTTTGCAATCCTTGAGTCTTCCTTTGCAACCCTGGGGGTCTCCTTTGCAATCCTGGGGGCCTCCTTTGCAATCCTGGTGCCTCATTTTCAATCCAGGGGGCCTCCTTTGTAATCATGGAGGCCTCCTTTGCAATCCTGGGGGCCTCCTTTGCAATATTGGGGGCCTCCTTTTCAATCATGGTGGCCTCCTTTGCAATCCTGTGGGCCTCCTTTGTAATCCTGGAGGCCTCCTTTGCAATCCGGGGCCTCCTTTGCATTCCTGGGGGCCTCCTTTGCAATCCTTGAGTCCTCCTTTGCAACCCTGGGGGTCTCCTTTGCAATCCTGGGGCCTCCTTTGCAATCCTGGGGGCCTCCTTTGCAATCCTGGGGGCCTCCTTTGTAATCCTGGAGGCCTCCTTTGCAATCCTGGGTGCCTCCTTTGCAATCCTGGGGGCATCCTTTGCATTCCTGGGGGCCTCCGTGCCAATTGTTGGTACTCTCATGATTTCTGGGGCCTCCTATCCTCTCCTAGGTGACTCCTTCTTCAAATTAGGGGCCTCCTCTCACGTCTTGGAGGCCTCCTCTCGTGTCTCGTCGGCCTCATTGCTCACTTTTTCCCTGTGCATTTCCGGATAGGGGCCTCCTCAAATTTCAGGGGGGGCGGCGCCCCCCCTGTTTGACGGCAGGGGGGGGGCAACTGCCCCCCCTGCCCCCCCCGGTGGCGACGCCCTTGCTTCGAGGTCGAACTAGCGGAGCCTCCTATATCCACCAAAACACCGCTTGCCATGCTCTCCACAAGTCTCCTCTATTTCTTCATAGAAGTAAGGTCGTCAGAACACGTACTGCATACCACTCACGACATGAGCAACAGTAATGAGAATAATTCATGGCCATTTAAATGCACACTAATTTCGCTCATCACGCAATCACTTAGTAACAAAAGGTCCAATATCTATATTAGCAAATACATCCTCAGTTCGACACCACTAACTATTGAGCTTCAGCTTCACCGTAAGTGGCGCAACGTATTCATATGCGACGCGTATCAACAATAACCAAACCCAAAGTGGTTTATTGCATTACGTCACAACACACTCCCTCACAAAAAAACTTAAGGACTGACACCTCTACGGCGAGTAACGGTCAGGCGCTCTACGTAGTCTCGAGCTCCTGCGCGGGGTACTAGGATTGGAGGGAGCTGCATGGTCTAGGTTCACAAATGCACGAGGGTACTCGCGCAGACTTGGCGTGGTTTGGACGGTAATGGACGGCTTGGGAGCACAAGCGTCGTTAGCGGCATTCCACTGGCCCATCACTGGGTCTAGGTTTTGCTCTGCCCTCCTGTCGGCGGCCCCAGCAGATACCAGACGACGGGCGTGTACACGTGACCCGTGAGCCAGACGGAAACTCACCGTTCCGGTCCGCTGCTTGACTTGAATGGGACCCTCATACTGTCTGCTTTTCACTCCTGGGACCCTTACTCGCACATACTCACCTTCTTCCCAGGTAGGCAAATGGGTTCCCTTGTTAAACCTTGCCGTGTACTTGTCCTGATACCCCTTCACACGCTCCCGTATCTCCTTGTCGGGAGGCGGAGCAGCAGGTAGGACGTTGAGAGATGTCCTCATTTCACGTCCCCTAAGAAGAAAGAAAGGCGACTTTCCCGTCGCCGGATGCTCCGTGGCCCTATAGGCCTGTAAGTAGGCTCGAACATACTCGAGCAATGGTGCCCCCGCTATCCTTGCGCCCCGAATTGCGTCCTTCAGACTCCTGTTGAACCTTTCGACCAATCCGCACGTCTGTGGGAAGTGGGGTGTACTTCTTACTTGAGTTATCCCACAGGATTTCGCGAAATTCTGAAATTCTCTCGAAGAGAACTGGGGTCCATTATCTGTCTGCAGTCGTTCACAGACCCCTTCTCGGGCGAACACACCGTCGAGAAACTCAATGACTGCAGAAGAGCTAACATCCGACGTAAATCCAACCTCAGGCCACTTTGTGTAACTGTCCATCAGAACTAGCCCGTATCGGTAGGCGCTTGGACCGGCCATAGGCCCGATTATATCCAACTGAAGGTATGCCATGGCGCTGGTGGCAGCGGAATGGGCTGGAGAGGGGGTCTTTGCGGCACACAACTTTTCGGATGAGTGGCGCACAAAGTACAATCGCGAATCATGTACTCGACTTCCTTGTCCATACTCGGCCACCAGTACTGATCACGAAGGCGCTGCTTCGTACGAACCCAACCCTGATGTGCTGCATGTGCCAACCCTATGACACGTGCGCGGAGTGAAGCAGGTGCAACCAACCGGTGACCACGAAAAATTAAACCTTGAGCCAGACTCAGCTCCAGCCGAACCTGCGCGTACGCCATGAGCCTGGCCGGCAGCTGTCGGCGATCTGGCCAGCGAGTGCTAAGATAGGTTTGCATCAACTGCAGATCACTATACTTAACTGTCTCCTTTACGCACTCGTCAACCGTTACTGCATCAACTGCCGTTCGGAGCAATGCTATGTCGACGTCGTCGTTATCTTCCCACGTATCGTCTGCGATCGGAACACGCGATAGCCCATTAGCTACTACGTTATTAATCGAGCGAATGTACTGTACATCAAACGCGTAAGCCATTAGCCTAGCCTCCCATCGAGCTATGCGACGCCCATCCATGTTTGAACCTTTTGGGCCGAATATCGTACGGATTGCCTGATTATCCGTGCGCAGGAGGAATCTGCGGCCCCACAAGAACGTGTGCCACTTTTCGACTGCCCAGACACAACTGAGAGCTTCCTTTTCCACAGTGGAGTATCCACGTTCTGCAGGAGACAATACTCTGGAAGCATATGCGATGATACACTCGTCTTCCCCTTTCATTTGGCTCAAATAGGCACTGCATCCTACGTCACTGGCATCCGTAGTCACCACCGTAGGGAGGGACGGATCAAATAGTGAGAGTGATGGGCGCTCTGCTATGGCCTTCTTCGTTGTTGTGAATGCCTTAGAGGCGGCCTCTGCCCAGGTAAGCTCGTCCTGCCGCAGAATCTCCATCAGGAGTTCAACCATGGCCGAGAATCCTGGGAGGAAACGGGCATGAAAACTGACAGCGCCCAGGAAAGATTTCAGCTGTGCAGCACTCTTAGGCGTAGCTGCCTGCACCAGTGCAGCAATCCTGTCTGGATCTGCACGGACTGTCCCCTCGGTTATCACTAGTCCCAGAAATTTAATCTCCTCAATTCCGTACCTAGACTTCCTCTCATTCACGCGCACCCCGTGTGCTTTGAACCGGGCACGCACTTTCTCCAACTGATGATCATGGTCTACTTTTGATTTGGCATGGACGACTACATCATCTAAGTACACCTCCACGCCCTCGATCCCCTTCAATATGTCCATCATAATCTTCTGGAACGTTGGTCCACTAGACGCAAGACCGAAAGGACACGTAGTGTAGCGAAAGAGTCCCTCATGGGTGATGAATGTAGTGAGTTGTCTTGAATCCTGATGCAAGCGCACCTGGTGATATGCGTCTCGCAGATCTATGACAGAAAACACCCGTGACCCTTGTAGCCTGTGCAAAACATCTTCCATGTGGGGAATCGAGTGCCCGTCCACAATGACTGCCTTATTGACCTGGCGCAAGTCAACACAGAGACGGATGGATCCATCTCGCTTGTGTCCTACCACTATGGGTGAAACCCACGGACTTGCCTCTACTTTCTCAATGACTCCCTGGTCTTGTGGCTCCCTGAGCCTTGCACCTACCTCCTCACGCACTTCAAACGGTTGACGCCGTAGGGGTTGGCGCTTTGGCTCCTTTGAGTGGTTTACCAGAACCTTGTGCTCATAGCCACGGATTGTAGGTGTGGATCCCTTGGTTGGCTCGGAGTCACGTTCCTTGGTTGGTGGTGAGGCAGGTTCAGGACCGGTGTCTGGCAACACAGAGCTTATGTCACACACAGCACCATTAACAACATCAACCTTGAACATCTTCATCAGGTCTAGACCCATTACAACTGGTCCATATGGTATCACATAAACACTTACATTACACTGCTTGTCATGAAACATCATGTTCACATTACACTTTCCCAACACTTGCAGTCTTGCACCCCCAAATGCCTGGAATTATTCATCACACTCCTCAAGATCTCTACCTTTCACGTAACCCTCAGGCACTAGCGGTATCGGTGACCCTGTGTCCACTACCAACTTCCGTTTGCTACCATTTACAGTCACAGTCACCTGCAGTTTGTCCCTTGCAACCTGCTTGGCTATGTTAGTGATAACACGCACACCCGCTGCTGAGAACCTACCACGACAGCACTTGGCAAAATGGTTCATTTTACCACACTTGTGACATTTTATGCCACGGGCAGGACAGACAGGAGAATTCGCCAAGTGGGGTCCTCCACAGCAAAAACACTTCTGCACAGATCCACCAACACCCGACCGTCGTGCAGAGTTGGGCACTCCCATCCTTGGTGCACTCGGAAGCGTTCCAGAGTTACTAGCTGGTGACCTGATACTGCCTGGGTTAAATGTGGGGTCTCGTTGGGCCGGGGAACGCTGTCTCCCATATCCTGCATGTGACCGGGTTCGGTCACGTATGGCATGGACTCCACTCAGGCCACAGTCTGAGTTACTGGCCATCAGTTGGGCTTCACGTTCTGCTGTCTCCATATTATCTGCCAATGTCAAAGTTTTCTCAAGGGTGAGCTCTGGTTCTAGAAGTAGTCTTTGGCGAAAACGGTCACTGATGGTCTTTTCAACAACTTGATCGCGTATGAACTCTTCGAGTCTCTCGCCGTAGTGACAGGTAGTTCCCAGCTGCCGAAGTGGAGCTACTCACTGGGCTGTAGTTTCCCCTGGGTGTTGAGTCCTTGCCTTGAACTTGTATCGTTCTGCCACTACGTTAGTCTTTGGCACAAAGAAATTAGCCAAAGTCCGCCAAGAAAGCTCTGGCTCGGTTTCTTCTTCCTGCTTAACTTCAGGAGGCAGCGAATAATACACTCTCTGTCCCTCTGCTCCGAGACAGTGTAGTAGAATGGCCTTCTGTCTCATCTCCGTGAATGCATTTCCTCAAATAGCCAGTAAGTAATTGTCAAAAACTGGATCCATGTGGTCCATGGTGTAGGCGGCGTACCTGGCGCAGCAAGGAATGGCGGCGGCCCTTGACTGATGTCCATTGTAATTACTCAGTCGCAAAAAGAAGTAAAGTCAGCGTACCTCAATCATCCTGGTCGCCATTTTGTTGTAGCCCTTGTATTCGACAGCCGTATAGCCACGGATTCTTGTCTTCGAGGTCGAACTAGCGGAGCCTCATATATCCACGAAAACGCCGCTTGCCATGCTTTCCTCAAGTCTCCTCTATTTCTTCATAAAAGTCAGGTCGTCAGAACACGTACTGCATACAAACTCACGACACGAGCAACAGTATTGAGGATAATTCAGGACCATTTAAATGCACACTAATTTCACACATCACACAATCACTTAGTAACATAAAGGTCCAATATCTATATTAGCAAATACATCCTCAGTTGACACCACTAACTGTTGCGCTTCCTCTTCACCGTAAGTGGCGCAACGTATTCATATGCGACGCATATCAACAATAACCAAACCCAAAGTGGTTTCTTGCATTACGTCACAACATCGACCATAAATGGACGGTGGAAGGAGCCTACCAATATCGAGAGATATCCCTTAATGTTGGATGCCCTTGATGGTCAGCCTGCTGGAAATGGCACAATGTTAGGCAGGAAGAGTGTTAATAGGTCATTTGGGATGAAATTTTATGAAGCTTCAGAATAGGTTTTCCAATTGGTATGCCTCAAAGTACTATCTATTGTCGTAAAACATGCAAGATAGCGTAGAGTATATCGGTAAAATTGTATTTAAACCAATGGTGAAGGGAAACATTCAAGCCCGATGCGACCGCGCTACCATACAACTTCGTGGGGATCGGTAATTTCCGGCCGCACGGGCTGTTGCAAGCGGGGGGGGGGGCGGTCAAGTTGCTCCGGGCCTGTGACGTAACCAAAGCGATACTCGGCATCACTTGGCGTGCATTCCAAGCCAGAATATCCAATATTTTCCTCGGCTTTACGCAGACAATATTAATTATATATTGGAAAATTTGACACCATGCCAATGCCTGAAGAATTCTACACAGGAATCCGGATCGTTTTTACTTGCATCGCCTCGAAAAAGTTTGTTTCCTTGCCGGTAAACGAGGGCACTACACAAAACTGGCCGACCGACTCCCGGAGGGCGGGGCTTAGAGTCGTTGCCATGACGACTGGCTGGCCTTCAAGGCCAGTCGTGCGCGGAGTCTCGACAGAAAAGGAAGCTGCTGTTAAATGAAATTGCCAGGAATCTGCTAGATTCGGAATATTCTACTATAGGATTCTATAATCTGCCAGATGTCCACCACATTCTAGTAGAATACCGCATATTCTAGCTAGGACGTCACCAAGGCACAGTATATACTAGATATGAGAATATACTAAACGTGGGTGTACCCGTTCTTTAATATACTCTGGTTGTAAGTCTTCTGTGCCCCAATTATTGTCGAATTAAACCAATAACTTCAGGTTTACGACGTGAAAGGGAGCTTAAGCGATTACAAGATTCATTGAATTTCTCCTTTATCACGTTTTAAATACCAGGTACGGATAATATTAATAATAGACCATTGTGTTCTGGCGCATCGCAGTTTTCGGTAAATTTGTAGGTTGAGGTATTTTCTTAGTTCACGGAATTCCTTTATCCAAAGCAATGCTTATGTGTCTTTTTTTTAAATGTGCTTTGATTTTTTTTTTTTAAGGGGGGGTATCTTAACGTAAAAATCATGATGCGACCACTCATTTTCTCTGCAAATGATTACTTTTCAGTTGGCAAACAAATACAAGACCATAATCTTCACTCTGCAAACATAGCACATCGCGTATAATTATCCGTACCTGGTGTGTCACAGACGTGATAAAGAAGACATTCAACACTTCAGGCACTCGATTTGATACTCTTTGACATCGAAAACCTTATGTTTCTGCCTTAATTCGACATTATCTCCGAGAATGCATATACTCGCAACACGCCGCGCCAGCCGCCGTCGATAAGCGTGGCGTCAACATTCCTTGCGATGCTGTATTATTTTATTTAAATATATTTGATGACGTCATGACCGAAAAATTTGTTTCGGATAATTCTGGTTTTTCGTTGGTTAGGTTAGGTTAGGTTAGGTTAGATTATATTATTATATAATTATATTATATAATTAAATATGAATATATAAATAATACAACAAAATAAAATAACCTAACCTAACCTAACCTAGACTAAGATAACGTAGCATAATATATAAAATATATTATATCATAATATAATCTAACCTAACCTAACCTAACCTAACCAGAAAACCAGAATTATCCGAAACAAATTTTTCGGCCATGACGTCATCAAATATATTTAAATAAAATAATACAGCATCGCAAGGAATGTTGACGCCACCATTATCGATGGTGGCTGGCGCGGCGTGTTGCGAGTATATGCATTCTCGGAGATAATGTCGAATTAAGGCAGAAACATAAGGTTTTCGATGTCAAAGAGCATCAAATCGAGTGCCTGAAGTGTTGAATGTCTTCTTTATCACGTTTGTGACACCAGGTACGGATAATTATACGCGATGTGCTATGTTTGCAGAGTGAAGATTATGGTCGTGTATTTGTTTGCCAACTGAAAAGTAATCATTTGCGGAGAAAATGAGTGGTCGCATCATGATTTTTACGCTAAGATACCCCATATAAAAAAAATTCCGAAAAATCACATTTTACCTAGTTCTGTAAATTTACCCAAATCACTAACCTTGGCAGTATGTGTTGGCCAAAAGGTAAAGATTACCCACTTTTCTTGTTACCACCTAAAGCACAATAATGCAAATGTTCCCTTAACATTTTCACAAACATTTTCACAAACATTTTCACAAACATTTTCACAACAAAAATTGATTATTTGTTTTCAAAAGCAGCTTAGGTTAAGTCTCTTTTTTAATTCTTAAAATTTTCAGAAAATAAATTGCTTGGATGTTTTTCTAATTTCATTTTTTAGTATTTTGTGTTATCCAAGGGTTGGTTAGATGGTATTATTGTCTTAAAAGGTGGTTTTTCCTCTTCAGAATGCCATTTTTATGAAGGTGACTAAGATGATGGTACCACTTATTTTCTGTGCAAATGAAGAAAAAAATGATTTTCTTTTTTTGTTGAAAAAATGTCAAACTTAAACAGCCAAAACTAGCCTAACCTAACGAAACCTAACCAATTTGTTTGCTTTATGGAGGCAAATGCATGTAAACACTTTTCTTGTTACCACCTTAACACGCGCCCTGGAGGGCCTCTGAGAATTACGCGCACTGGAGGGGGGCGGATTCCGTCCCCCCCCTAAGATCTCGGCTCCTAGTAAAGCTGGAGGAACGAAATTCGCAGGGTGGATGGGCACGGTAGTGAAATCTATTGTGTGCAATTTTCGTGACCTTAGGTCAATATCTTCAAGGTCAGATGAGGTCAGATTGGCAAAATTTTCCGGTTTCGCGTGGCTTGGCTTGTCATCGTTATGGATCGCTGTGATTGTGTTTAAATGCTCAAAAATGGGCATCAATGATGTTTTGGACATTACTAATGATGCAATGCAGATGCCAGACCCAACATTTGACCTCAGGTCACCTATATAGCACCACTTTATCAGGTCAGTTACCTGTTCCAGTTACCGAAACCGGCCGCCTGCCCGACTGCTCCGTCGGGCAGCTCGGAGCAATCGGCTTCGTGAAGAAGGGAGTGAAGTACATGAATAAAGTATGGAAACACAATGACAAACAGTACAAATGACAACCAGTAGTGCACTTATGGCAACATTCCAGTTGATCAAGTTTGGTTCCATTAACCTGTCATAAACTTGACCTGACTTGACCTTGGTGACCTAACATGACCTTGAAACTATACAGCATATCAATATGCATCAAACAAGTCGCTAGTGTTGCCTAGACCACTTCCCTTTTGTCAGTATACTGGAAGCGCATCAGCACCGATTCTTGTGGTCTGGCGCTATAACATTTTTTTACTTTAGCGGCCCCTAACTTGAAAATTTTTGGCTGATTTCCATTTTTCTTGCTTTAAACGACGTGCCGTTCATTTCTAAGCAGGTACACCGAAAATCTTGTATATCGACCAGTAAAATCTGCAGTTATTTGCAAAAAACCGGAGGGGTGGGTGGATTTTGCCCCCCTCCAGTGCACGTGTTAAAGCACAATAATACCAAAAAGTTTCCAGAAGTTATTTTAAAAAATAAAAACATTTTTGCAAAATTTTCACCAAACAAATATTCAAATCAGCTCAGGTTGGGCTGGGTTAGGTTTCTTTTTAATTTTGAGAATTTTCAAAAATACATCATTTTTTTTTTTGGTAACTTGTTGAATTGTTGACATTTTTATAATATTATTTTTGGGATTTCTTTCTTCTCCAAAAGTTGGTTAGGCTAGTTTAGGTTAGGTTATGTTGCATTCTTTATTTTAAACATTTCTGTTTATGCTATGTACCTAGCTCAAAGCACTTTTCTGGCATTATTTTGCTCACAACCTGAAAAGTAAGCATTTGCACAGATAATATGTGGTCCATCATCTTAGTCACCTTTATAAACATGGTATTACAAAGAAAATTGTATAAAAAAACACCTTTATGACAAATTTACCTAATTTTCTTGGCACTGACATGTTTGTTTTGACTCACTGCACGATTCTTGATTTTGAGATTATCTGTCTGGGATGAGATCCTATGATACCTACCTACCTGCCTACCTACCTACATAGGTAGGTACCTAGGTATGTATTTGGATTAATTTCAGTTTAAAGCAATTTCTGATTTCTTGGAATTTCTTTTTTTAATGTAATGTTTATGGATGTGCTGAACATGATGTCACCAGTCTTTTCCTCAGCAGATGCATACTTTTAAATTGGGAAACAAAATATCACCTGAAAAGGGGCTTGGAGTTGGGTAATATAGCATACAAATAATGTTCAAGATAAAGAAAAAGATGTAACATAGCCTTATCTGTCCTAGCCTAACTTTCCATGCAGGAAAGGAAATTCGTTTTTAAGCTAAAATTTCCAAACATGTTTTCTAAAACATTTTCAAATACAAAATATAACCTAGCCTAACCTATCCTAAGCTAGACTGAGCTGTTTTTGAAGATAATATTTGTTTTGAAATTTTTATTCTAGCTTACAACAAGAGGTTAGCCTAACCTAACTTAACCAGTCCTAACCCCTTTGTATGCTTTATGGATTTAAAATGGGTAAATTTTTGATAAAAGGTGTCTTGGGATTTTTGGGGAATTGTCTTTCAGAATATGATGTTTATGAATGTGACTAAGAAGATGCAACCACTCATTTTTGGTGCTGATGCTTACTTTTCAATTTGAACTATGACATCATATTGGTACTATGTGATGACGTCATAGGTATGGCACTGAGGCTTCGACTGGCTAATGCTACAAATGGTTCACATACCTTAATGAGATGGTCGAAGTAGCTTAACCTAACCTAACCTCATGGTGCATTATATAAATTATAGCTATGATAAACTGAGAGGTAAGCACTAAGCAGGTTAGGTTAGGTTAGGTTAAGCTACTTCGACCATCTCATTAATGTATGTGAACCATTTGTAGCATTAGCCAGTCAACCTAACCTCATGGCACACTATATAAATTATAGCTATGATAAACCAAGAGGTAAGCAGGTTAGGTTAGATTAGGCTAGGTTGGGTTAGGTTAGTTTAGGTTAAGCTACTTTGACCATTGCATTAAGGTATGTGAACCATTTGTAGCATCAGCCAGTCAAAGCCTCAGTGCCATACATATGACATCATTACACCATACCAATGTGATGTCATTGTCCAAATTGAAAAGTAAGCATTAGCACCAAAAATGAGTGGTTGCACCTTCTTAGTCATGTTCATAAACATCATATTCTGAAAGAGTATTCCCAAAATTCCCAAAACACCTTTTATCAAAAATTTAACTTAAAATTTGTGTAAAACTTGTCTTGTGGTTACCTTAAACTGCAATAATACCAATATTTCATCACTTCATTCATTATTATTTCTCACAGCAGTTATTCACAAAATAGGTACTGCATGCTGTACCAATGCAACTTTGGTACCCATATTGACATTATAAAGTCATTAAGTGTTGAGACTTAATAAAATAAACAGAGGAACATTTTGGTAAAGCCTATAAAGGGAAGCTGCTAATACGAAGAAAGATAATGACATATGATAGCCTAGTCAATGCTAGGCAGAGGAAACCCATTGATCAAACAATCAATGTCATATCCCAAATCATAAAGTAGGTACCTACCTAGGTAGGTAGGTGTGTTGGTACCATCCTAGATACGCCAGCATAATTCCACATTCAGATACAAGCATGATCTAAGATACCTATCATTAATCCCACTCCATCCACCCCAAGTCCAAATCCTCTACTGCACAATTTGGAATTCAAGGATATACTTTTTTATAGTAAATTTGCATCTCAGGTCCTTCACTAGATTTTGAGAAGAAATGGTCAATAAGTAGCATGTTTATTAACAGGAATAAGGCAATGTGACCACTCATGTACATGGTGGATGTTTACTTTTAAGTTGAACGTAAATGACTGTGTCATGCATTGTCACTGTGTCAGCTGTTGCTCCTTAGCCATCCACTGATGTCTAGCCAAAAGGCATCAGTAGATCAGGCTCCTTCGGTCTAGGCAAAAGGATGTATGCTGTGTGGAGCTGGACCAAACGATGTAGTGTCTGAGCATAGTGTGGCTGGAAAAACTAGGTACGTTACACAAGGCGAGGAAAAGCAACACATGTGCAGCGTCAAAGACCACGTAGTAATTAGCAAACGGTATGTATAATCTGCCTGTACCCATGCATTCTTTTAGCATTATAAAACACCAGATGACTGCTGCGATTCTGCATCTTGCAATGTTTGGACCAAAAGAAATGAAATGCATTCTCCAAATTAATCTGTATTTGAAGCCTTCTGTTTTTTTTTACCTAGTCTTGGCAAATAATTGACTCATTAAAAGAGACACATATATATTAGCAAAGTGCATACAGTTTTCCTATCATAATGCATGCCATGCGTTACTGATATATATGGTGTTGGTGGCAATTACATTTCATTCTTCCTGACATAAGTTTTACCTTCAACTGGTCAGCAGCACTTCTTACGTACAGTACTTGATGAATTGGCTTCAACCTATGACACATGTATCTTGTCCAATATTGTATTTATTTTTTTCGCTATTAAATGCTTATTTTAGCCAGTTGAAACTGACAAGTGACCGAATACAATTTTAGCTGACCGACATGCCAACCCTTCCTTCCACTACATTTCGAACAAGAAGCGACTATCATCACCCAGACTATGTACCATTGATCAAGCCAAGCCACGCCAGCCGGCCACACCAAGCCCCGCTGGTAGGCGCAGCTCCTCCTGCAGCACTGCCCAGCACCTCGTGGTGCCATAGTTCGGTCTTTGCCCGATCATGTTCAGTGCTTGCCTTGGTCTCATACTTGTTTTGATCTCGACTGTCAGCAATTGCAGGCGATCATCCTCAGAACCGTACGTCGTGCAAGACCGGGCTGTGTTAGCCTGTGTGCAAACCACCACGTGCATCACAGCAATGGTGTGGGAAGCATGCAATACCAACAATGTCGGTTAAGTGTCCATGCCAACATTAGTGAAAATGGTGTCAGCTATAGTGATGCAGCGTCATACCGTTCTCCGTGTTAGGCATGAAAAGCGATATTGACATTCGCAATGTGGAAGGTAGTGCAGGCGTGTTTGAGCACAAGCTCGCGTCTGCCATGTCTGTGTAATTTAGAGCATTGCTGCAGCTGTTATTGACGCGATTGTCTCACATTGGTTGCCATTGCCGCCAGTAAGCTATGGCATTTGTGCTGTGCTCTTGAACTTTTCCCTCGCCATTTTCCGAAGACGGAGGCCTGCCCCCTCCCCCACCCTCACGCGCCGTCCGATCCGACTGACAGGGGTCCGCCCCTGTCCCACCTGTCGCGACCGCCACACACCTGTCTGCCGCCGGGTGGGGACCGTGCGCGCGCCGCCGCCGGTGGCTGGTTCGCCGCTGAGATCCGCCGGGCGGTGCGCGTGACGCGACGTCAGACGTTGCGGCGGCGCGTCGTTGCCGGATATATCCGGCGGCTGGTGCGACAACGACGCAGTGGTGCCGTCGGGGTGTCCGGTATCCGGTGGTGCAGTGCCGGAGCGGACGTTTTCCGGCGGTGTAGCGTGCGACATTGGCGGAGCGGACGTTTGCCGGCGGAGTATAACGTGCGACAGTGGTGGAACGGACATTTGCCGGCGGTGTAGCGTGCGGCAGTGGCGTGGCAGGATATTGAGGCAAAGGCATCAGTGTAGCGTACGGCGCCGACCGATGTGCAGTGGTGCCGCAGGTGCACGGACATCATTACACGATATGCGTCAGTGTTTAGGGTGAGGCTCGGCACATTGAGTGAACTAGACGTGAATAGGGTATGATGAGTGAACTCGCCTGCTGTGAGTGCTCACAGCTGCAGAGGCCGAACTGTGCCGGAGGCGAGTGAATGGTGATTGACGAGCGCAGCTCCACCGAGTGAGTGCAGCTGCAGTGAGTAAATGTGACTGCAGTGAGCAGCCTGACCTGCCGTGAGTGAGCTGAGTCGGCGTGAGAGCGGTTGAGCTGGTGGTGGCCGCTGAGTAGCAGCGGCGTTATTTGATCGGCACCGACCGGCCCGTCGGAACCGCAACGATGTCGGTGCAGGCCGCCCGTCGGCGGCGTCGGGGCCCGCTGTGACCGGGTATGACCCGTCGGCTCGCGGACCGCCGCTCGACATGTACCCGTCGGTTAACAGTAGCTGGGCTCAGGTGGGATACGGTGCAGCTGCGTGGATGTCGAGTGGAGTGCAGTGCAGACGTGGGTCTCGGGTGGGATACAGTGAAGCTACGTGGGTGTCGAGTGGAGTGCAGTGCAGACGTGGGTCTCGGGTGGGTTGCTGTACAGACATGTGTCTCGGGTTGGATTTAGTACAGACGTGGGTCTCAGGTGGGTTGCACTGCAGACGTGTCTCGGGTTGGATTCAGTGCAGACGTGAGTCTTGGGTTGGATCCAGTGCACACGTGGGTCTAGGATGGGGTCCAGTGCAGACGTGGATCCCCGATGGGACGCAGTGCAGCGGTGAATGTCAGATGGTGTGATGCAGCGTGTACTGTACAGTGGACAAGCATCAGCAGTATCGAGACACGAATCTGTCGAAGCCGTGTGCTCCGTGCCGTGCCCCGGACCGGTCACAGGTGACTCTGGTCGGTATGCGTGATCTCCGGTATCGATCCCACCAACCACTAGCACATTCCGGAATGTGACATCATGTTTGCTGGCCTGATGACAAATGCTACGATGCAGATCGATACGTGGGTGTGCGATATTGTGGCAGCTTCACAAGTGTTCATGCAGACGCGCATGCGTTCCGCATGTAAAATACGAGGTCACGTGGACGTGTACCGTTGACAAGCTGACTATTACTGAAGGGCACTCTGCACTGGTTCAGCGAAGTGTGCAATGACTGAACGCTGACCCTAGGCTCGTTATATGTCAGCAACTTCGGACTTATCGAACGCAATTGTACACCTTGACATCGCAGCGGAAGCTGCCCTAGAGGTGATGCGTTGTGTTTCCATGTCAAGTTGTCACCGTGAGAGGCGGTAGGTAGTCTTGTCTACCGCACCACCCAGGTCCCAGTGGGATGCCGTTGTTTTTGGTATGTGGAAATGAGTTTTCGCGATCATTGCAGTGCCTATTCAGTAGGTAGTGGCTGACGATTGCAATTGCATCCTCCATGTTTAACGACGTATCGATCATAAGATCATCGATAAGTGATATCCGATGGCAGCGTTTATGTATATGATTTCGCTGCTCTTCTGGACTAGCATCGGCAGACGACGTGTTCGTATGCCCGTCACAGTAACAGAGACATTACTGTCTTGTTGCTTCGCTTCACTTGGCCTGTTGACTTGGTTGTCTTTTGCTTCTGCCTGTGGGTATGACCCGATATATAGAGATGCAGGTAGGCTGGTATGGCCTCACGGCTGATGACATACCAAGAAAAGGACGACGATTGCCTGCGCAGCTGGTGGCTGTCCCCTGTGTTATCCCGTAGCGGCTGGTGGCATGTCCGGAAGATGAAGGGATGGGCACACAGCACGCAGCGGGATGGTTGTCCTATATGTCTGACCGCAGTGGGATGGTTGTCCCCTACAGTGATAAATTATTCGTGAAATAGGGTGGAATATACCACTTGCTGAACACTCAATCGACATCTAATCCAAATCCACATATAATCAAAATATACATCTTGCTTCTTCATGCGTGCTGATGGAGTCTTCGTGTCTCCTTTCTAACAGTACCTCGTTGATATGTATCATGACCATGCTCTCGATAAGGGACGGTTATACACGAACATTTCCCAACGCAATTTCAGGTAAAGGGATTGCCTATAATGTGATATGACATACAATACCAGTTAATAGCATATACATTTTTATCCCTATCCCGAATATACCTCTCCCTAAATTATGAATCTCAAAACAAATGATAAAGATACAGCCATAAGTACTCCATTGGCTCAAATTTGAGTCTGAACATGAAAAGCATTTCAAATGGCACTAATTCCATGGCAAATTTCTACATCCTACTGTGCCTGTTTCGACATCTCACACCTAACGAAAAAAACATTATTTTAACACCGGTCCCCTATGCCTGACCGTGGTGGCTGGTGGTATACTTCAAGCAGGAGGAGGGGGAATGGTTTGCCCAGCAGCTAGTTGACCCTGTGTGTTCTGGTCCAGCGGCTGATGGTATACCCGGATGAGGAGGAGAGCAATGGTCTGCGCGTGCCACTACGGCCGGTTGGCCAGCGTGGCTACGGCGGCGACAGAAACCGGCGCTCCTCCGCGGAGGACTGGGGCTCCACCAGCGAAGAGGACGAGATGGTGGCGCACCCCCTGGAGAGCGTCCTCAAGCAGATTCGCGACAGGTGAGGCCAACTTGGTGGGGAGTCCAAATCGTATACAGATTGCAGTGAATCCATGGTGACCGGATACTTTGATCGTGCATATCAGCATTTTGTCGGGATCTACGGAAAAGGTGAAATTCCGAGGTGTTGGCGACAGAAAAGCATCTTCCCCTCAGATGATATGCTTTGTTCCGCCCGAACTTCCAATACTAATGTACTGAAAAAAGAAAGTATATTATTGTCGGTGCGTCTTGATTTTAGCCGCGGTGTGCAATGCGTATTGGCAATCTATATGACATAACGAAGTTTGCTTCACATTCTGGCTGCTGCGGGAAACCCTGTCCGTGCTTTGCACTTAAACATCACTGTTGCACGCCAGGGCCGCTAACAATCATATTTTCACTGTGTTTCGGGACTTTCTCCAAGCCCAGGGCTCTGAATTGGTGTCCAAGTGCTGTGATTTGACTTTGCATCACCATCTGGTCTTCTTTCACACTACTACGTCTCTAGTATGGATGTATCTGTTTGGTAAAGACTCTCAGAAGATGAGACCTAGTGGAGGTCTCATCAGTAGATGAGAACTCCCACCACACCCCCACTGGGCCACACACCAAACCATCTTCATGTGTTTGTGTACCGATGCTTTTGTACTTCACCTGACTATCTCCGCCTCTTCTAACAGTACCTAAACTTCATGTCATCCCTTCCCATACCAGTAGACGATCCTACCTCTCCTGACCCCTCCCCTTTCTACCACAGCAGCACTTCACTTAGCTTCTTCCCCCACCGGTTCCTCACATTATCTCCCTCCGTCTGACGTACCAGTGCCTGACTTCACCTCGCGTGTCCCCTCCCCACACCAGTGCAGCCGTATTTCACCTCATCCATGTTCCACTAGTACCTCGCGTGTTCCCTCCCCAGACCAGTGGAGCCGTATTTCACCTCGTCCATGTTCCACTAGTACCTCCGTAGACCATTTCCCAGACTAGCACAAGCGTACTTCATATCATTCCTTCCTCGCCGGTACCTCGCTGGACCATTCCCAAGACCAGCGCAGCCGTATTTCACCCCATTCCTTCCCCACCAGTTTCAGCCGATTAGATCATTTCCCAAGCCAGTACGCGATCCGATCCTCTCACCGCCGGTACATGATCGCATCCTATGCACTCCTCACACCAGTGCCTGGCGCCCGCATCAACTGACCGCCCGGCCCGGCCGGTATAGACGCACGCCACCTCAACACTTCCCCCAGAATCGCCTGACCTCACCTCACCCCACTCCGTTCTTCACGTGTGCGTCCGACGGTCCTACCGCCAACGCATCCGTGGATCTGACCTGACCTGACCTCGCCGCGCAGGCCGGTGCAGCCGCGCCGCTGGGGCTACTGCTGCTCGGGCGTCCTGTTCGCCGGCACCATCGGCCTGGTGGTGGGCTTCACGCTGGCGTACGGCCTGTTCCTGTCGCTGGAGGCGCCGTGCGCACACTCGCGCGTCTGGCTGACCGGCTCCAGTCACGTGCGCCACCGGCTGCTGCAGGACGTCAGCGGCGACAACATCGCCGTCACGCTCAGGTCAGTCCGTGCAGGGCGCCTGTGTGCTGGTGGTGGTGGTGGTGGTGGGTGTGTGGCTACCGCCGGGGGTGGCTCGCGGCGGTGGGCGGCGGGAGCAGCTGTGAGAGCTGTGAGGTGGTGTGACTGAGCTGGAATTTGATCGCACGACATGGCGTGTGAAAAGTGCCGCCGGGTAAGTTGACAGCGTGTGACACTAGTATGATGATGGAGTTGCATTCGGCCCGGCCGAGGCCGTTACATGCCGTGTCGGCCGTTGTGTACAAATACACAGTACGGCGTGGTTCGAAGTCGCAACAGTTCGCCTCTTCGTGCGCATCGCTTGAATGAGTAGCACACACTTGTCATGCACACGCTGGACGTTGAGTGATCTCTTGTGGTCGATGCGCTCTGGTGCCCAACCAATCGACCAACCAACACTGGCACGTAGACACATGCAGCCCGTTGCACTTTGGACACCCTCGGATCCTCGTAAGAGCCGCCTACAGTTTCACTCAGCATGCGGTCGCCCCGGCGACATTCCACTCTGCGGTTTTCGTTCAATCTGATGACTCAGCGGGACAGATGCCGTTTAAAACAGATGTGCACATCAATTCGACTTTCGGAGTGGCTGTGGTTTTGTTGGCCTCACATGTTTGCGAGGTGGGCATTATCAGTTATATTATTGTAGCCTACGGTGCTTGTGTGGGTTGAGCCGCCGGTTTCTGCCTCAGATTGTCACACTAGCGTCACAAAAGGCTCGCCACTGGCTGAGTGAATGTGCATAGCGGAGACCGGTGGACAGCTGAAGTGAAACGGTGATCATTGGAAACGACACAGTGACATGCTACGTATGCGTACGTGACACACGTGCTGCATTTGAAATATAATCCCAGGGGGTCACAGATACGACGCCATGCAGCAAAATGATGTTCATTTGATTGGTTCGCCGGACCTAAAAATGCGTGCCAGCAGCCCTTTGCGATTGTTTGTACACTGCTCAAGCAATATCGGATTAGGCAGAATAGAGGCCACTGTTGGACGTGGCGCTTTTCAGAGCTTCAGTTTCCGCTGCGTGCGTTCACAATGCTCTGGCAGTGTGTGTCACAAGAGGCCGCAGGTCGGGGCGTTCACAATGATCTGGCAGTGTGTGCCACAAGAGGCCGCAGGTCGGGTCGTTCACAATGCTCTGGCAGTGTGTGTCACAAGAGGCCGCAGGTCGGGACGGTGTGTGTGCCACAAGAGGCCGCAGGTCGTGGCGTTCACAATGATCTGGCAGTGTGTGCCACAAGAGGCCGCAGGTCGGGGCGTTCACAATGAACTGGCAGTGTGTCACAAGAGGCCGCAGGTCGGGGCGTTCACAATGAACTGGCAGTGTGTCACAAGAGGCCGCAGGTTGGGTCGTTCACAATGCTCTGGCAGTGTGTCACAAGAGGCCGCAGGTCGGGACGTTCACAATGCTCTGGCAGTGTGTCACAAGAGGCCGCAGGTCGGGTCGTTCACAATGCTCTGGCAGTGTGTCACAAGAGGCCGCAGGTTGGGTCGTTCACAATGCTCTGGCAGTGTGTCACAAGAGGCCGCAGGTCGGGACGTTCACAATGCTCTGGCAGTGTGTCACAAGAGGCCGCAGGTCGGGGCGGTGTACGCGCGCGTGCTGTGTGCTATTGCGCCGTTGTCACCGCTGACGGCAGCGGCATCAACGACGGGGTCACCGGGGCTGTGGACGCCGCGCGTGCCGTGGACAAGATGCGTCTGCGGGCTGCGGATGGGGTACTGCTTCCTCCGCTAACTTGCCTCGTCAACTTCCTCCGCTGGTCCGCCTCAACTTCATCCGCTGGTCTTCATCCTCAGTTGACTTCGCTGGTCTTCCTCCTCAGTTGACACCGCTGCCCTTCCTCCTCAGCTGACTTCGCTGGCCTTCCTCCTCAGCTGACTCCGCTGGTCTTCCTCCTCAGTTGACACCGCTGCCCTTCCTCCTCAGCTGACACCGCTGGTCTTCCTCCTCAGCTGACACCGCTGGTCTTCCTCCTCAGTTGACTCCGCTGACCTTCCTCCTCATCTGACTCCGCTGGCCTTCCTCCTCAGCTTACTTCGCTGGCCTTCCTCCTCAGCTGACTCCGCTGGTCTTCCTCCTCAGTTGACACCGCTGCCCTTCCTCCTCAGTTGACTCCGCTGCCCTTCCTCCTCAGCTGACTCCGCTGGCCTTCCCCCTCAGCTGACACCGCTGGTCTTCCTCCTCAGTCGACACCGCTGCCCTTCCTCCTTAGCTGACTTCGCTGGCCTTCCTCCTCAGCTGACACCGCTGGCCTTCCTCCTCACCTGACACCGCTGGCTTTCCTCCTCAGCTGACACCGCTGGCCTTCCTCCTCGGCTGACTCCACTGGCCTTCCTCCTCGGCTGACTCCACTGGCCTTCCTCCTCAGCTGACTCCACTGGCCTTCCTCCTCAGCTGACTCCGTTTGCCATCTCAGCTGCGCCTGCTGGTCTGTCTCCTCGGCGAAGGCCTGACTCCTCGGCCTGTCTCCCCGGCCGTCTGTTGGTCCGCCCTGATCCGAATCCTGCTTTCCCCGAACCGACATGTATGCAGCCATGGTACCAGAGTCGACTGCGTATCTTTCCGGCAGAGGTGCACACAACTTCAAGAAGGTCACCTACAAGCATTAAAACCCATAAATCTGTCACATTTCGAAACCGTCGTGCGTCGTTTCCCATACAAACGTTTGGGAACTGCGCCGCAATCGAACCGTGTCCACTGTGATGGCGTATCTGTGACAGCCTGCTGCGCTATGGTTCAGCCTAATGGAGCTGGCTGCCTGCAGCCGATATTTTGCACCAGGATATGTCCCAAAAGAGTTAGCGCTGCCAAATCTCCTGTTCCGAAATTGCAGTGATAACTTACCGATATATAAGCGAATAGTTTGTGAAATAACCAAAAATAAACTGTACATGAAATTTTTTTTCGCGTTAAAATGTCTTTCCTGAAGTGATATATCTTCTTTATGTGGTGAATACTTTTCCTTCTTCGAATAATGATTATCTGTCACAACAACGGCACAGTTTCAGCCAATATCTTTCACCTACGCTGGTAGGCGAGTTGGCAGGTTTGTGCACCTCTGCTTTCCGGTCTCCTGTCGATGGATGTGTTCCTTTCTGTATCGGTGCAAACCCCGTGTGCCGGTGAGGTTAGGTTTCCACCACTTGAAACTGGTTGTGATAGGTTCTGAGGTCTTCAACTGCGCTACAGTAGCGCCAACCTCGTCCTGCGGGACTCGGCTCCATGAGTAACTGATGGTGCACGCGGGTCCCCCTGTACAACGGTGAAGAAACGGTCGACGCCGCGGCTTCAGTTGACAACCTTTCCCTCAGCATCGATCATGGATAACGTCAGATGCACAATCGATGCTTTAGTCATAATATATCCATAATCAAACCAACCGTAATATATGCGTATTCATATATTTATATATTTATATATATATTTATATATATATATATATATATATATATATATATATATATATATATATATATATATATATATATATATATATATATATATATATTGGTGGGTGTGCATGTATATATTGCAGAGAACAGGGTAGCACAGTTGGTAACGCCGTTTGAGCGCTCCCTGCGGCATGTCATTAGTCCTGCTTTTATCAGCTCATCGGTCCGCCAGTGCACTCGTCGGTGTTTGTATTGTGAACATCCATCCTCCTGCACTTCAGCGCACTGCCAGCCCGTGGAAGGGCTAATGTACCGAGGTAATGAATCGATCACACTTGCGCGTTCCACCGTCGCGGGCAGACGGCAGAATTGCTGCCAACTCGCGCGGCCTCGGCTCGTCGAGTCGGCGCGGCTGCGTGCTCCGCTCAGCGGCCGCCGCCGCCGGCCAAAAACAACAACAGTCGTTCCGCGGTACCCTGCCCCCTTCCCGGCCCCCTCCGGTGACTGCCCAGCTCGGCAGCCTCGCTGGCCAGCTGGTGCAATGGCAGCCGGCGCGCGCCGTGCTGCGCCGTGCTGCGCCGCGCGCGCTGCCGACCGGCCGGCCCGCTGACGGCCGGTGGTACTCGTGATACACGCGGTGAGGGCCGACGTCCATGCTGGCGAAACGCGTGCAGGTAGGCGGCCACTCGTTTGGCAGCGCTGTGTGTGTCGCTCCAGTTGGCAGCCCCGCTGCGGTCTCCGCAGCTGTGCATTGGGTCGATGTTGGCTTGGCGGTTGGTCGTGTTTTCTGAGCGTAACACATGGATGGTGTTACTAGCAGCATCGGTATTCCAGTATTGTCCAGTGTGTGTTGCGCGCTGTTGCTTTCGTAGTGCACACATAGGTGCGTCTCTAGGTTGTGTTTGCTAGGAGGATAACAGCACTAGCAGTGTTTCCTCTCCAGTTGTTGTTTTAGTATGCTATCGCTCCCGTGATACTGGATTGTTATTCAACCTTGGACCTTGGCGATGGTCTCGTGGACGAAGAAGAAAATTCCATGTTTCTCACCCGCGCACGCATCTTGTGCACGATTTTGTGATGATTCTACACTGGCCGAAGAGGCATATCTATTGGCGCGTTTGTTTGATTTTTAGCGATGCATGTTCCTTTTACGAGGGACAGAGTTCACAAAGCCAAGGCATACCAGCTTGTACCGGCACCTCACCATGAGCACAGGAACATCGTTGTTGTAGATGTAGCCTGGACAGTTTGCATGCCTTTCGTGGAGTCTGATATGTTACGTTGTGAGCTGTGCTAAGAATCTTCTGAAGCTTAATAGGACCTGATCCCTGTTTGTCCTTTTGGCTGCTACTTTAGGTCACACATGGCTGTGCAAAATGTATCGTGGATCAATGCAGTAATCACGCTAATAATGCTTGTGTTTAAGTTATTTCAGTTCCAAACTTCCCAAATTGTCCTTACCCTTATGGACTCCAACATGTACGGTCTTGTACTGCATGTTCGATCTATCAAAAAGTCACGTGCCTGAGTAGCTCGCGGATTATCAGCGTCGCAAAGCTTGCCAATCTCTTCACTTGCGCTGTGGCCACAAGCTGAAGAAACTGTTGACGATTATTGCTACATTGTAACGCCGTGTCATTGTTTATATATATATATTGGCTACGCGCATCTTTCTTTGAATAATTCGCTCTACGGCAAATTGTGTCCGGTTTGCTTCTCACTCAGCGTTAGCTGCCCATCTACCCAGTACTCCATTATAGTCTGAGCATCAGCACACACACCAGCCGACAAGAGACAAGGCTGCCGCCATGCTTCAGTGCATGGTTAGCTTTGCGCGTCGTTTCCGCAGATGACTGTTTTAGCCGTGACTGCATCGTTTCGTGCAGGAGCACAAATGAAGGGAAGCGAGGGGGTATGTGACATGTGGTGATGTTTTGCGAGGTGCGAGGGGATATGTGGCATGAGGTGGTGATGTTTTGCGAGGTGCGAGGGGATATGTGGCATGTGGTGCTGATGTTTTGCACCTTTCCCGCTCGGAGTATGCCATGCACAACCATTCAGTGCGTCAGCGTGAATTGTACTCCATTGAGCCAGCTGATTGTCCGTCCCCTAGTCACACAAGTCACGTGACATTATATCTGGGCTGACCTAACCACGTGACGGAGTGCCGGTCGCGATGGTGCCCTTCTGTTCGGCAATAATTGCAAGTGTTTCAGTGGGAATATTTGCAAGTGGGCAAGAAGTCTACTTCTGTCTGTAGAAATTGGGACTTGAAATGCTGCAGCAAATACTTGCTCCTAATGTAAAGCTGGACTATCGGGCCGGCCCTGCTTTACGTCATTGTTTTACGTCCCAGGCTGACCAACTAGGATTGTCATCCGCCCGAACAGAAAGGTCCAGTGTCAAATGGCTGCAGGACGGCCAATAGCAGCCCTCTGCCATCCGTGCTGCCTCAGCCCCGCTCTGAGGTGGTGTCACAAGTGGTGCAGTTTCTGGCAATACGTCACACAGTTAGATCGCAGAAGTGAATTGTGCTGTAGTCAAAGGCGCAGCCAAGGGGGAGGGTCTTCTTAGCAATCAAAAATTCACTAGATCAAGCAATACATTTTGAGGTTTTACCACGCAAAACCAAACATTTTCGACGCGCTTCGCGAGCCTATAAGGTTTCCTTTGTATGTCCTTTTTGGTCGCCCCGTTAAGAAAATGCTGGCTGCACCATTGGCTGCAGTGAAGTGACGTTTCGGCGGAGTTCGGAGCAGTTTTGTGTTCGGCATTGACTGAACTGGCAGCATTTTCTGCCGAGTGATCAGTTATGCTGGTGAAGCGAACCATATCATGTGTTGCCATATCGAGGTAAAATTAGGCAGATCAGGTAAACAGTTAGTTCGGAAGGCCGGCTGCGTTGCATGCGGTATCTACGGCTTAGTGCAAGTCTTGTTTCGTCTCACCTGGAGCATCAGTGTTCCGGTGACAGACGGTCATATCGTTACCAGAAAAAGACGTACCCTCCCATTTTAACACCACAAGAACAGTACGTCTATCTCTCAACGCTAGCCCTGTATATGCACGTGCCTTGTCAACTCGTAAAGCGGTGGGCAATGCCGACATTGTTGGAGGCTGCTGAGATGTAATTGAACTTAATCCAGAACGGGTATTTGCGTGCAGTGGCATGCGATTAGAGCTGAAATATGTTGCAAGTGGCTGAAGTGTGGTTCAGCCGGCACCCTGTTGTTATCCAACGTAATCCATCCTCTTCTGGATGGTGAAGTGGAGTCGGTAGCTCAAGGATTAAGCTGAGCGTCTGGAAGGCCATAGGTGCACGGTTTGATTCGCCGCAGTTCCCGCCCTCCCTGCCAGAGTGAGAGGCAGACGAAGCCATGTGGTTTCAGCTGCTTAGTGTGTCGTGAAGCTGTAGACAACCGTTAGGCCATGGATTGCGTTGGGTACGTGCAATGCTGCCTGCAATGCTCCCTGCCTGCAAATCGAAACGATCAAAATATCCCAGCTGTCAGTTGCGTCCAAGTTAAGGCTTCGACATGGGTAGTACGTGCTGCCGCCTGGCGAGAGTGTCTCCAAGCGCCTGACACCCAAATAACCAGCACTGTTTGTTGGCCGGGGTGCGGACACAGCTGAAGGGTTTTCCCGCCGCCTGGATCCCATGGCGAATGGCTGCAAAATGATGCCGCCATCGGACTAACGCCATTCAAGGACTGGCACGCCATCAGCCTGCGAGTGGCTAGTCTCCCGCCAGACACCCACCCGGGCCCGTCCTGTACAGCGGCTAGTCTCCCGCCAGACACCCACCCGGGCCCGTCCTGTACAGCGGCTAGTCTCCCGCCAGACACCCACCCGGGCCCGTCCTGTACAGCGGCTAGTCTCCCGCCAGACACCCACCCGGGCCCGTCCTGTACAGTGCAGGTGACGGTGCGTGCCGCCGCACCTCGCCCGTCCCCGGGCTGGACGCCGCCCCGCTGGCTGCGTTGCAGGCCGGCCGGCTGAGTCGCGCGCCGCCGCACGGCGCCACCGTCGCGTCACGTGACCGGCCATGCAGCGCGAGATGACGTACGTGGGCGGCCGGCTCAGTGGCGGCGCCATGTCGCCCGCGATGGTGCCGCGCAAGCTGCTCTGGTCGGCCGTGCTGGCCGCCGCCATCGTCGCGTGCATCGCAGGTGCGAACCCCGCGGCGCCGGCCACCCCGCCGTGGTCTCTCCTCGGGGCGCGTCACGCCGCGCTCCCGTTGTCACTCCGTGTTCCTGTTGTCACTCAGTGTTCGTGTTGTCGCTCAGTGTTCGTGTTGTCACTCGGTGTTCGTGTTGTCACTCAGGGTTCCTATTGTCACTCAGTGTTCCTATTGTCACTCAGTGTTAATATTGTCACTAAGTGTTCCTGTTGTTACTCCCCACCCCGGCCTCCATGTGCCTTGATGTGCACCCATGTCTCCTGGTGTTACCGGCCGTGTCCCAGGCTGCCACCACTCGTGTTCCGTATCATCACTTATCGTGTATTCATCACTGAAGCATCTATCCATCTGTTATATCCATATCGCCTGTGTCTCCATTATCTTGTTTTTCCCCGTTTACCGTGTATTTGAAGCATGTCATGCTCTGCATACCTCGCTGTACCTGCTTAGATACGAGTACCTCTCTCATGATTTAAAAAAATTATCCGATGTTTGCTTGTCCTGGTGATGTTCTCCCACTATATGTTCTCCTATAGTATATTGGGTTAGCTTAAATATACCATACACTGTCATGCCTATTCTCCTTCCTTGGCTTCGACATATGACTCCCTAACCTTTCTTCCTATGCCGACGTCCTTGACCATGTAGTTGAAAACCCAGCCCGGAGAAACGCTTGTGCAAGGCCACATAAATCTTCACCTCACCCAACGATGGTGCAACTAACCTAACCCAGCATATTCCATGCCATTCTAACCTAACCCATCCTAACATGACCCAACGTAAACCTGACCTAAATCTAACCCAATCAGCTGTCTGCACTGTCCCCCTGTTCACGGAAACACTCCTCTATGCCCTCCTTGCACAAGTGTTTTCTCTGGGTTAGGTTGTCGACCTTTTTCCATTCGACGCTATTCTACTTTCGACCTTGCCCTATTCAACTATATTATAGTATCAACATTGTTCCAACCGGACTCTGTTCCGCTTTCAATCTTGCTCCATTCGACACTAATTCCCCATTGAATTCCCCACTAATCCCCGACTCTGTGTGTGAGGGTACTCACACACAGATGGTTGAAGGCACCCTCGTCCGTTTCAACTCTCCTATTTTACCAGCCTCTTCTCTTCCACCCCTCCCCCTCCCCCATGACGTGTCCATGACGTGTCCGATGTTGATGTGACCTGATGTACCCCATGTCGCCTGATGTACCCCATGTCGCCTGATGTACCCCATGTCACCTGATGTACCCCATGTCACCTGATGTACCCCATGTCACCTGATGTACCCCATGTCACCTGATGTACCCCATGTCACCTGATGTACCCCATGTCACCGGATGTACCCCATGTTCCGGAGTGAACCCGTGATGATGAAGCCCCTGCCTCCGGTGTACGATGGCCCAGCTGTGAAGCCTCCTCTTATGACGTCTATCGGATTGGTTGTCGTGAGCCCTTCCCTCCCTTCCTGTTATCGCCCCCCCCTCATCCGTGTGTTAAAAGTCCACAGCCCGGACTCCTCTCAGGCCCTCTGTCCCGCCCCCGCTCCACGGCACCTCCGCAGGGCTGCGTCCCTAGCCAAACCACTATGATGTGCCGCTAATTAGCGTATTGTTTGTGTAGTTCCTGCTCCGCTGACCTCGTCCACGTGCATTTACATATATCCATCTATTTTCAGTGCATGCAAATGAGGGCTTGTGTCACAGCTCGCATGCCACTCTTATCAAGTGCATCCTAGTCTCGTGCGCCTGTCACCACCCAACGAGCGCGCGATCCCTCTCACCTCGTGCCCTGATTACCCGCCCGACCACCTGGGCCCGTCGTGACGCCGTGCGCCGGCGACCTGGTGACCTCTTGTGCTCGTTTGCTCGGTGGCCGGCGTGTGATCGTCTCTGTGTGCGGACTTGGCGTCCGGCAGCCGGTCAGCGGTGCCTGTGCCTCGTGCAGGCTGGCGCACGCCGCCCAACGCGGTCAGGCAGCGTCGAAGCCCGTGCGGCACTATATGATCAACATGGTCGATGCGTCCTAAAGCAGCCCGTGCGGGCTGCGACGGGCGGTGGGCTGTCTGTGGCGCCGTGACCAGTTGCCGGGATGTCCGCTGGTTGGGGCCGGCGGGCTGGGACGGGCGGTGGGCTGTCTGTGGCGCCGTGACCAGTTGCCGGGATGTCCGCTGGTTGGGGCCGGCGGGCTGGGACGGGCGGTGGGCTGTCTGTGGCGCCGTGACCAGTTGCCGGGTTGTCCGCTGGTTGGGGCCGGCGGGCTGGACGGGCGGTGGGCTGTCTGTGGCGCCGTGACCAGTTGCCGGGATGTCCGCTGGTTGGGGCCGGCGGGCTGGGACGGGCGGTGGGCTGTCTGTGGCGCCGTGACCAGTTGCCGGGATGTCCGCTGGTTGGGGCCGGCGGGCTGGGACGGGCGGTGGGCTGTCTGTGGCGCCGTGACCAGTTGCCGGGATGTCCGCTGGTTGGGGCCGGCGGGCTGGGACGGGCGGTGGGCTGTCTGTGGCGCCGTGACCAGTTGCCGGGATGTCCGCTGGTTGGGGCCGGCGGGCTGGGACGGGCGGTGGGCTGTCTGTGGCGCCGTGACCAGTTGCTGGGATGTCCGCTGGTTGGGGCCGGTGGGCTGTCTATGGCGCAGTGACCAGTTGCCGGGATGTCCACTGGTTGGGGCCGTAGGGTATCCTCGGGTCATCGCCGGCAAGCCATGGCCGTTTTGGCTATGCTGATGTCGGGATGGGCTGTGGTGTACTCCGCCAGTGGGATGTTGTTAGTCCCTCTCTCATGCTGCCGAAGCAGTTCCGTGGTATTTACTTAAGATATGTTTGTAGACATTTAGTAATGTTAATGTCAATGATCGTTTGTTCGAGAACGCGACCGTGTTGTCGTTTTCGCAACCATTAAGTCTCGTATCCGTCCCATCGATATAATCGCCAAGAACGTTGTGCACAATATATATATATATGTAACGAAGTTTCTATACGGGGACGGGTGGTCTAGGGGTTAGATGCTCGTCTCACAATCGACAGATTGTGGGTTCGAATCTCACCTGTCGCTACTCTTCGCCCGCGACCAATCGGCGTGAGAGATTGGCGACGCTATATGGCTCAACGGTCGACGTGTCGTAAAACCAATAACCGACCGACCGACCGAAGTTTCTATACATATACTGTTCTGGCCGTAAATTGATGCATATTCCTATAATATCGTGTGATAAATGTACTTGCGCAGTACCTTGCCACTGTAGGTATGCCGGCGTCTCGGCCGGCTGTCGCAATGTAGCGACCGGACGTCGGTGTTAGATGGCCAGCAGAATAACAGTCCGCCGCATTCCGAGCATTCCCCTCCCGCGGAGCGGATGAACTCATGTGACTTGCTCTGTCGCGGTGGAGAGGTCACCTTGTTGGACCTGGGGAAGACGTCATTTGACTACCAATAGGAATCGGGGCACAAAATACGTCTTTATTAAGTTAGCCAATCAGAAAGTGACGAATCGTCTTGAGTAAACGCACAGCTGTTTGCGGAGGGATACTGGTGTGTTCGAGCCCCTCCCAGGCAGTCCCGGGAGACAATCAAGCGACGCGGTTCTGCGGTCCTTTTGTGCGCTGGTGTGTGTGTGTTTTTCGAATGACGTCGTTTTCTCGTAGTTTCGGCTGGCGTCGTGTCCCTTCTAAATTTGTCTGAACGTTTGCGTGTTGAATACCGAAATTGCACAATATACCGTGCAGCGGACGATCTGTGTCGGACAGCCGGGGTGAAGCGAGCGCGAGGCCACTAGACTATCACATCGCCTATCGAGTCAAAAGACTTAATATATATATATATATATATATATATATATATATATATATATACATCGGTATTTTTTGGTAGGATATCTTCCTTTGCACCTTCACTGTTAAAGACAAGAGCGCATTTAGGTATAGCAAGTTTTCGGTCTTTGGTTACACTTGATCGTACTGTTTTCTTCCTTTCGTTAGATAGTTGATCAATTATTTCACCAAATGAAATGTTTAGTTGTATTCGATTATTGAAAGCCAATCGATAAGAACTTGGAGAGCTTTGCCACGTTTCTGCCCACTCTCCTTTTTGCGACTGGCAGCACGACTTTTGGGCTGGCCGTTGCTCGTATCTTGGTCTGTCATGCGCCGGCTTTCTTTGTTTTACGCGTGGACCCAACTGCAAGTCATGTCGCTCATCTTCGATGGAGGAAAAAATACTTTGACAGTCGACGCGCCCCTAAACGCCAATTCATCATCATTCCAATTCGATGGAGCTTTGAGGAAAGAACAGATGAACCCGTGATTGCATACTGCGTGGTCAAGTCCGGTCCTCTGGTACGATCATCTGGGATTTGATTGTGAAAAGTAGCGTTGCATGTCTTACTTGCGAGCACCACTGCGAACGTTTCCTCTTTCCTCAACAGACTTCGGCTAGTGATACGAATCGTGTTACGCTCTCTGTACCACGCGCTCGTGTGCGAATACTGCCTTCGCGCTTTCTGAGTTCCTCCGCGTGTGCCTCCTCAGATCGTTTGTTCATCCAGCTCGAAGCTCAAAATGACCTCAGTAGTCGAGGCGCCCTAAAACCCGCCAGCTCGAAGCTCATAGTCCCTCTGTTTGTGTCCACGGTGACTATGTCCACTGTGCTTGCCTCCTTCGTGCGTGTGTGTATCCGTCACGTTACGTACACTGTGACTATGTTTATTTGTGTTTGTGTTCGCTATGCGTTGTGCCCTCTGTGTCCATAATGGCCGTGTGCGCGCGCTTTGTGACCATGTCAGCTGTGTTTTTCGTGCCTGCTGTGTTTGAGTCACGCGCGCCTGACCAGCTGCGCCTGCGTTCTCGGCGCCGATTCCCACTGTGTCTGTCCACATCGCCCGCCCACGTGCCAGCGTGTCTGCCACTGTTGTACCAGCCGTGTGTGTGCGCGTGTGCTGAAGGCGTGCTGCTGGGGCGGTTCGCGTTCCGAGCCAGCCCTGCCGGTGTGGTGCAGTCTGGCCGCGACGGCCCCGCCGCCAGCTACTTCGGCGACAGGGTCGACGCCGGCTCCATCCAGGCATTCCTCAGGTAACGCTCCGACCTGCGCCGCGGCCCGCGTGACCCGCCTGCCAGTGTGTGTGTGTGTGTGTGCCGTCCGCCGATGTGTATGTATGGCCGCCCGGTCGCCGGTTGCAGTCGCCCGTCCGTCCGTCCGCCTCAGCCGTACGCATGTATGTCTCTCCGTCTGTCGGCTGTCGGCTCGCCTGGCGTAGCTGTTTGTCCCTCCGCTCGACCCAGCCGTTTGTTCGGTATCCCGTTCGCCGCGCCACATGTCGAGTACCGGCCGCAGACACGCATGCCAGCGACGTTATTATACACGGCGTGTTTGCACTACTCACCTGCTACGAGGGCTGTGTGTGCACACCAGGCTGGCGGCGGCCACGACTGTACGGTGAGCCACTGCGCGCCGCCGTCGTGTCGTACTGGCGCAGCCGTCGTGTCGTACTGGCGCAGCCGTCCGAATCGGCGTGATGAGTTCCGCCGGCCGTGGACGATGGCGTGCGTGGCCCTCCGCCGGCCGTGGACCATCGCTGCGTGGCCCTCCGCCGGCTCTAGACGATGGTTGCGTGGCCCGGCCATGATGTGCTCGCGATCTCGTCCGCCGTAGGTGATGTGGCTGTCGCATGAAGCCTTAGGATAACGGCCGTGCCGCCGTACCAATGGTGACTGCATGCGATCCGCAATATATGCGCATTTACCATGAATGGTAGATCAGATATTTTGCTGAATTGTTTGGCCTGCGGACAGTCGCGAGCTACCGTGCATGGTGTTCCTGATCCAGGTTAAAAGAGAACAGCGCGGAAACTAATGTCCATCCTGTCATGGATTTTCGAACATCTTTGCTGACTTGAGGGATGATATGATGTAAACGTCGCAGACAACGATGCGTCATGGACAGATGCTGTTGATGTGGACGGTTGGTTGGTATGGCTGGTTTCCTTCCTGGCCGAGTTATCGACCGCACGCGCAGTGACGTATCCCGCCCATATCCACGAGACGCACTGCTTGCCAACCACGGCCGAAAGTCATTAATCCGTCCAGCACGGCCGCCCAGAGCACGTCGTCGGCGGACCGTTGGCGGCGCCGGTGTGGGCACGACATCCGACCCGGCGCCGAGTAAATAAACCGCCGCAGGCGTCACGCTGTCGACTGTGGACGCGTCGTGACGTCGTGTGTATAGAGCGGGACAGGTGAGGCCCAACATAGTCGGCCGGCCCGCACACCACACGTCAGCAGGGTGGGGGGGGGGGATCAGCAGGTCCGGTCACGACCCGCACACCCCACGTCAGAGGGGTGGCGGGGTAGGGGGTCAGCAGGCCCGGTCACGACCCGCACACCCCACGTCAGAGGGGTGGCGGGGTAGGGGGTGAGCAGGTCCGGCCACGACCCCGCACACCACACGTCAGGGGGTAGGTAGGGGTCAGCAGGTCCTGCACCAGCCCGTACGTCTCACGCTAGAGGCACATGGGAGAGGGGGGGGGGGCGTTGGCAGGGTCGGCGACCGCCCGATCAGTTGCGGACTACTCACTCGACAAGGGAGAATATTCGGCGTGGACTTTTCGTAGTAATGCTGAGCCGTGAGCCGCTTACCGTCTGAGCGGTTAAAGCCGTACGTTACAAGAAAAACAATCCATTATTGGTACACGTGCTGCGCTGTATTTTTGTTAAAGAAGCAGTCGGATTTATTCTTGGGTGGCTTTATGGACCATGACTCTGTGCTAAGCAGAGCTTGCTGCCTGTACCCTGGCCACAGAACCAAAACCCGTACTTCCAGTTCAACGGCATAATTTGAGCCGAGATTCTCCACGGGGGTGGAGCAGCAGTGTCCGCGCCAATGCGCTGACACTGCTGCTCCACCCCCGTGCCACGACACGGTTTTTTTTCGTGCCAGTCGCCTACTGACCCTCCAAGCCGGAGGCTATGGGAGCGCGTGAAGCGACCCGAGCCCTCTCCTGCCAGGACAGGGGAGACCGATGCTGGCCGGCGCTTTAGCGAACTGAGCTGGATCGGCCGGCTATCGGTGTGGCGTGGCGAATGCAGCAGTGGCGTCTCCCGCCCGCCAGAGCCAGACGTGACACCCTTGCCCCGACTGAGCGTCGACCGATCGTCAGACGAAGAAAGCTGTGTGGAGCCCGGCGGCGCGCTGGTTATCCAAGCCCGCTGGTGAAGTGTGCACCGGAGTCTGGCTGGCTGACGCCTGTGCTGCACGCAGCGCTGTCCGTCGTCTAATTCATGTCGCTGTGTGCGAAGCCTGGATACCGAGTCGCTGTTTATATGGCGACGAAGCGTCTCGGCGATCGTCCCATCGTGTTGTGTGTGATCGTGCGTGAAAGGTGTGCTTGATGGTGGACCTCAATAGGAGGGTGCCGACTGCTGTTCACGGGCCCCGTCAGACGGTAGTTGGTCCCTGGTGACGCGCCTTTTGCACGGCACTGGAATTACGAAATATGGACACGCTCTAGGAGAACGTTCGATCTAGGTCAGGGACTTGGCCCGCGTCGAAGGCCGACGAGGATCGCTGTCACTGTTCAGTGCATGAATGGCCTTCCTAGATGCTGAACCATGATTGGACACTGCGCCTTGATTGCCGAGTTAGTTTCGGTGGGTATGATGGATACACTGCATTTATGTAAGCAGGCGTAAACCCAGCTGTTTAGTCGGGTGTGATTAAGTGCACTGTCGTGATTTTATGCCGCGGCGTTAGCGTGCAGGGTCCTCCTGGTCTAGGGTTTCTCAGCCGCTGGTGATGCGGTTTTGCTTGGCGGCCGGTGGCGTGCACCGGAGCAGCTGTAGGCTCCGCTGTCTCGCATATCAGCCGGAACACCTGCGTCGGGTGTCGCAGCACGCGACGGCACTACGACGACACTGCTGGTGTGTAGTGACAGGTGTGACAGGTGTCAGGTCGACTCGTCCCCGAGGGTCCCGTGACATCCGGCACTGCGCCGGTCTGCCGGTGCGTAGTGACAAGTGTGACAGGTGTCAGGTCGACTCGTCCCCGAGGGTCCCGTGACATCCGGCACTGCGCCGGTCTGCCGGTGCGTAGTGACAGGTGTGACAGGTGTCAGGTCGACTCGTCCCCGAGGGTCCCGTGACACCCGGCGCTGCTCCGGTCTGCCGGCGGTGGCCCTGAAGTTCGCTGACGGTGGTAGGCAGCCATACCTGCATGGTGGGCGGCCGGCAACGAATGGTCTTTTAAAGTGTTAATTTTAAAAGGGTAAAAGGTAAAATCTCATTTTAATAAATGGTACGAATACGTAAAATTGGAAATTTATCGAGAAGCGTGAATTTGGCATAGGTAGTGTGTCCTTGAAAGCCCGATTACTCGAAGCCTGGAGTCTTGGTAGCGGTGCCCAGGGACAATACCTACGTCTGGACGCGCTCCGTCACCGGCTGACGTCCAGATCCACGCTTCTCCACGATCCGTCACACTCCGCCCACCGATGGCACTACCAAGCAGGTGTCTGGTGTGTCTTGGTCACGTAAGCACTACTCTGTGCTCTTCTTGCACAACCTTTGGGCTAGATTTTCGGCGTTATTCCATTCGTGGCTATTCCACTTTCGACGTTGTTCCATTCGACCCTGTTCCGCTTTGGGCACTGTTCCATTGGACACTAGTCCATCCCCTCCCACCCCAGCTACTTTTCGACCTTATTTGAGTCGACGCTATTCCACTTTCAACCTTGTTCATTCGACTCCATTCCAGTTTCGACTTTATTCCATCCGACTCCATTCTGCTTTCGACCTTGTTCCATTCGACAGTTTGCCTCCCGGGTTAGTCGACATCACGGCTGGTGGACGCAACATGAGCGTAGCAGTCGAGGCTCCTTTGGGCCCAAATAACTAACTACCTGACGTCATGGCTCTAGTAAGTCGAGGGGGCTGCCCTGTTTTCTTCCTGGAGTGTGCACTAGTTCAGGTTATGCAGTCAGACTAAACCTGAGGCTATCCTATAGCGTGTGGAGCCACGATTGGTGCTGAACATGCATAGCAGTGAGCATCGATCGAGCCTGACGCTGAACGTGTGCACAGTATTTCGTTTGGTAGCACACAACAGATCCTTCTAGAAGTGCCATGGCATGGAAGATAACGCCAGCTGGTCTAGGTCTAGATTCGGGGCTTTAGGGCGCATCGACCATGGCGATCATATAGCTAGGTCTAGATTCCAACAGACTATTGGCACTGCCATGATGTCAGTCTCCGCCGCTGAGGATACCAATATGGCGGTGCAAGCGAACAAGTCCCACTGTCACCCGTCCGACCCAAAGAGGGATACTTTGGGGATGTTCCTCATCCCCCATCTGCCACATTTCAGGCACATGAGCCATGGATAATGGCAACAATTATCAACCTAGATGTACTATTACATTCTTATAACATCGTGCTCCTATGGTGTGACACAAACGGACGGAATTCGTGCATGCCCAATGCACTCCGTCGCGACCAAAAGCGTGCCATGCGAATGTTTTAAACATGCGTTCTTGGTGCAGCCCATAGATAGCATACATTTGATTTATCAGCTGAACTCCCTGCAACATTGTTTGTCTGCAAATTACTTAATATACCGTTACGTGTGTGACCGTCTGTGGGTTTTTACCAGAGTCGTGCGGATACTCCTTTGGTGATCCGTTGATCCTGTGTGTGTGTGCCACTATTTCACAGGTTCTCGGCATGTAAGTGATGCACGATTCTGTGCCTGGTGAGTCTTATCTGTGGTTCCGATTGAATCCTTTAATTATGACACCTGCACTGCCGTGGCTTGTAGCAACAGCCATGTCCAAAGAGCACCAATTTGAGATTCGTGGCAGCAGTGATGGCGTGGTTTCCGTTCGTATGCTCGTCAGTGCCAGGCTTGCGGTGGCCCTCCAGTGCATGTGGAGGTGATTTTCTGCGACGTTGTTATGAGGAATTGATGAGCAGCTGCTACCGCACCGTCCTATTGTGTTCAAGTATACCAGTTCGTATTTGCGCCCGTTTCGGTCGGTTTCACCTTAGCAGATGTGCGCGTGGCCCCTGTCCTGGTCATTCTTCCTCGTCATTTGTGGATCCCCCCCCCTACCCCCACCCCCACCCCACACACACAAACAGACGCTTGACAACCGCTGCGGTCCCGTTCGTCTGTCCATTTCGGCCCATTCGTCCACCTCCTCTAAAAATCCGTCCACCCGTTTGTCTGTCCCTCCGCCCGTCGGTCCGCCTCCCCGTAACTCCGGCCGTCCCGTCCAGCCGGCAAAGCTGGCCGTTTTGTGTACTCCGCCGGTCGTCATGCTCGTCTCGCGCGTGTGTTCGAATTTCGCCGGCTGGCGGGATGTAGCGCTTGGGATCCCGCCGGCCGTAGCCGGGGTCGCGCCGTCGTGTAGGTGTGTTGTGTTGTGTTGTGTTGTGTTGTGTTGTGTTGTGGGCCTGCATGCGGTGTGGTCCCGGACGGCCGGCTGCCTGATGTGTGTGCACCTGCATCAGCTGGCAGTTCGGTACGCTCTGCATGTGGCTGTTCCTGCTTGTCTCTGTTGGCATGATTCACTCTGATGTCGATGATGCAGCCGGCCATGTCGGGTATTCTGTGCCATATAATTGTTCCTGCTCTTCTCTGTTGACATGATGCACTCTGATGTTGATCATTCAGCCTGTTATGTCTGATGTTCTGTGTCAATGCGCTTGCATTAACTGCTGTGGGCTAGCTACTACCATTGGGATTTGCACTGCAATGTATGCGTTTCGCTGTGCGTATTCCATTAAATACATGTGCAGCAGTGATTCACTGATAAAATCGTCACAATTGTATTCCTGAGAAAGCTCGTAATGTGCGCTATGTGGTAAGATTTGATGACGAGGATATATACAGCACGCCGACAGTTGTTACGATCCACTGTGGCGGTCGGTAATCTCAACCGCGGTCTTTTATCGCAGTCCGCTAATTACCATTCTCAACCTTTAGGGGTATTTCCTCATTTCGGACACGAAACTTATCAAGTTTCCCCGTTGCCAATAAAACTTTGCAAGCAGGAAGCCGAAACGAATATCTGCCATGATTTTCCTATTCCTTCATTCCTGCAATCTGTAGATCCGCCATCGTGAATTATCCTGGTTCTGAAGTCCTCTAGACTCGATCTGAGATTCATCATCTGTACGTCGCGTCGAAATGTATGCCAATTTTAGCACCGCTGAAAATTTTATATGTGATGGGCATGGCACTTGCCCACGTATCGAAGACAATTATTAAGTCAGCATTAATCCTTGATGTCATGGCGCCAGGTCGCCTACCCCCTGTCGTTGCATCCCTAATATCTACTGGTTGAGCAATCCTTGACTTCACGGTGGATTGCCAGCCCGATATCGCAAGACACGCGATGCCACTTCAGCCAGCTAACCCGCGATGTTTGTTGAGAATCTGCCCACCAGCCTGCGACAGAGTTGATCCGTGGCCTCGATGTTGAAACCTACACCATGACCTAATCATGAGGAGGACCCGAAGCCTGGCTGTGTGAAGTTGACGCTGCAGTGAGTTGACCTGGTGACCTCACCTGACCCGCGTCTTCGCCGTAGAGAGCTGACGCGGCGGCCGCACTTGGGCGGCACGCCGGAAAATGAGCAGCTGGCCCAGTATGTGGCGGACACGTGGCGTCGGCAGGGCCTCGACAAGGTGGAGGTGCTGCCGTACGAGGTGCTACTCTCCTACCCGGACAAGAATAGTCCGAACCAGGTGAGGTACAGCCGGCGACAGGTGAGGTACAGCCGGCAACAGGTGAGGTACAGCCGGCGACAGGTGAGGTGCAGCCGGCGACAGGTGAGGTACCGCCGGCGACAGGTGAGGTGCAGCCGGCGACAGTTGAGGTACAGTCGGCGACAGGTGAGGTACAGTCGGCGACAGGTGAGGTACCGCCGGCGACAGGTGAGGTACAGCCGGCGACAGGTGAGGTACAGCCGGCGACAGGTGAGGTGCAGCCGGCGACAGTTGAGGTACAGCCGGCGACAGGTGGTGTACGCCAAGCAGTTCGTGCTGTCCAGATATACGTGGTGTGGTGTTCATCAGGTATATTTTACATGGCATTGCATATAAAATGTGCAGAGCACTGTTGCGACTTCCCGGAAAACGCAAAAATGGACAAGTGACCAAGATTGCTTTGCGGTCATGTCTTTCCATGCAACACTCTGCAGCTAATTTTCACAGTTAAAATTCTAGCCTCATGGCCAGTAATACTTACAAGAAAATGCATTCGTGCTCAAATAAAAACCCATTGGTGCCCGTTCGTTTTAAGTTTGTTCCGTCATTATATAGAAGGAGAGAGCTTGTTTATTTCCAGCACGCCGGTCGGTATAACTACAGCACTTCAAAACGAAGGAGAACAATTCGCCAAACTCCAGCACTCCTTCGGCTTGGGCACTTGTATTCGGCTTGCCTGGGTATGACATTACTGGCTTTATGCTTCCCTCGCTTGGTGTGAGGTGTCCATCAGCATCACTGTGCAGCAGTCTTAGCGGCATCAACATGAACAACCCCAATATAATGCAGGTCACGGGAGGAAGGAACCGCTCTCCATGGTGAATATTTCCCTTAAAGAACAGAATGCGCCGCGCCGATGGCAGTCCCCGCTCTAAACCCGCGACATATGAAGTCCTCTAGGGAGTGTTCACATGTAACCACCACTAAGGTGAGTAGTCTAGGGGTAGGATGCTTGTCTCCCAATCAAAGGTGTGTTTGTTTGACTTCCACCCGTTGCTGCTCCTTCGCCACCCATCGGCGTGAGAGATTGGCGACGCCATGCGACCAAAGCGGACGAGTCGTCTTGAAACCGATAACACACCAACCAACCAACCTATAACCCCCTCCGAGATTGACTGATTGATTATTTGGGTTTGAGGGCGCGTCGACCACATGGTCATTTAGCGGCCGCCCCTGCTGCGTGCCTGGGCGCTGCATGACCGACGCAGTCGATGCGCCCCTAAACTCCAACAACCAACCAACCAACCCTGCTGCGTGCCTGGGCGCTGCATGACCGACGCAGTCGATGCGCCCCTAAACTCCAACAACCAACCAACCAACCCTGCTGCGTGCCGGGCAGGTGCGGGTGCTGGACGGCGCCGGCAGTGCCACCTTCACCGCCCGCCACCGCCAGCCGGCTCTGCACGCGCCCGAGGAGAGCGACCCGGACGTGCCGCAGAACTTCAACGCCTACTCGGCGCCAGGCCGAGCCACGGTGTGTGCCACTGTGTGGTGTGTGGTGTGGCTGAAGCCGAAGCTGTGGGCTCTGCCCCGGGGCAGGGGGGCGGGTCGAGCCACGGTGTGTGCCACTGTGTGGTGTGTGGTGTGGCTGAAGCTGAAGCTGTGGGCTCGGCCCCGGGGCAGGGGGGCGGGTCGAGCCACGGTGTGTGCCACTGTGTGGTGTGTGGTGTGGCTGAAGCCGAAGCTGTGGGCTCTGCCCCAGGGAAGGGGCCCTGGTCGGTGCACCGTCACGATGGCGCTTTCTTACTGTTGATTGGTTGGTTATTTTGCGTGAGGGTCGCACCGATGGTGTTGGCCGCACAGCGCCCACTACTGTTGGTGTGCATGAATGGCACGCCTCTGTGTGCGATTTGCGTGAAGAGGATAATTTGATCCCAGCGATGGGCGCGAGCGCGCTGGCTGACCTATCCGGGTCGATCCGCTCAGAAACCCAAATTAAAGCTAATGCACTCGTCAATTTCCGCTCGTTGCGAATAGTAGCTTTAAATTTCAGATCAGTACTCTGTATTTGGCACCAATGTATGCACCTGGTGCAGCAAAGTTATGCCAAAAGCGCAGTTGTATCGAATGCACGTCTGCCGAAGCGGGATGTGGACGTTTTCTGTCTGCTCATGAGGCTAGCTTGCGTGAACAAGCGCAGAATTCGGCACACATGCTTCAAACCTAAACGGCTTATTCGTTCACAGCTTGGCTGAAATGCTCCCACGTCTGCTGATATATTGCCATTGGCAATTATAAGCCGCAGTTGTGTGTGCATATTTATCACGCAATGTCGATATTTCTACGACTATCCTTCAACTGTTGGCAACTGTAATGAATAGCCAGTTTCACTAACACCAAAACCGCAAATTGTGTGTGTTATGCCGTTAGTACATGAGATGTCAGCTCAGTTAAAATAACAACAAACTTCCAAAGCTCACGGGTCTTTCATGACCATGATATGGTGACGGGCTAGGCAGGGTGATTTGGCAGGAGCCGTGCTGACCGCTCCGTGTCGAGGAGCCGGCGAGCTGTCCGCCGAACAAGGATCGCAGTGCACATGACCCCTCTCGACTGTCTGGTCATGCCGTTTGTTGGTTCCACCCGTCGTGGTGCGTGCTCTGGAACAGGACCCGCCTTGCCGCGTGTTGTGTGTGTGTGTGCACTTGGTTGCATTCTAGAAATTTGCTGTATTTAACGAATAGAACAAAAGTGACGATTACTTGTCACGCTATGTTAAGCTTATAAGAACATGATTAGAACACATGTTCGCGGATAATCCATCATTTAGCTTTGTGTCGCTATTGTCGTATACACGTTTGACATGATATGATCTAATCTGCAATAATCTATTTTCACAGGGTAAAATTATTTATGCCAACTACGGCCGCGAAGAGGATTTTCTGTACCTGGAGAAAAATAACATGACAGTGGAGGGTCATATTGTCATTGCAAGATACGGAAAGATATTTAGAGGGAACAAGGTATGTCCTGCTGTGTGCATTGGTTGAAATAATATATTCCGATACTAATTGGTCAGTATTATTGTCCTGAGCCCCTAATGCTACCCAACATGGCCGTAAGTTGCCATTTCATACCATAAAGGTCATATGTAATTCATGACGCTGAAGATGGCCACTGTTCCCGACATTAATATAGTGGTAACTGTATTTCCATAGTTATTAAAAGTTACTAGACTCTTAAAAATTGCCCAACTTCCAACACGTGCTTCTGTGCGTAAGACGTCAGTGGTACCCATTTCCCCCATGCTTCGCTGTGTCTATATACTGCGTGCAGTGTTGTATGTTTGATTATCTTGCTTGACATTGGTACCTATGACGGCTGTGTGTACGGCAGGCGACGCGACATGAATGGTTCGGCAGGCCATCAATGGCCCGCCCCTGCACGACCGCCTGTGTTATGATAGGCCACATTCGAGTCGCCTTTCTACGACAGGCGGCGTTGTGTGGACGGTTGAGCATGACACATCTTACCCGGGGTCGCGGTAGCTCAGTCGGTGGGACGTTCGATTCATGATCATAAGATTGTGGGTTCAAATCCCACAACAGGCGATATTTTCGAGTCCACCGGCGACCGATCAGCGTATGAGGCTGGCGGCGCTGCATGGCCTGGCACTCGAGTGCGTCGTAAAAGAACCCGAGACTACATCTATCATCGCTGCGCCTGTGTCCACCACAGCTGCGTCTGTCTATTCTACATGTGAGCCCACCCGACAGGTACAGCGACAGACGGCGCTCTGTGTCACACCCGACAGGTACAGCGACAGACGGCGCTCTGTGTCACACCCGACAGGTACAGCGACAGACGGCGCTCTGTGTCACACCCGACAGGTACAGCGACAGACGGCGCTCTGTGTCACACCCGACAGGTACAGCGACAGACGGCGCTCTGTGTCACACCCGACAGGTACAGCGACAGACGGCGCTCTGTGTCACACCCGACAGGTACAGCGACAGACGGCGCTCTGTGTCACACCCGACAGGTACAGCGACAGACGGCGCTCTGTGTCACACCCGACAGGTACAGCGACAGACGGCGCTCTGTGTCACACCCGACAGGTACAGCGACAGACGGCGCTCTGTGTCACACCCGACAGGTACAGCGACAGACGGCGCTCTGTGTCACACCCGACAGGTACAGCGACAGACGGCGCTCTGTGTCACACCCGACAGGTACAGCGACAGACGGCGCTCTGTGTCACACCCGACAGGTACAGCGACAGACGGCGCTCTGTGTCACACCCGACAGGTACAGCGACAGACGGCGCTCTGTGGACAGGTGTCGTCACCGCACCTCTGACCCGCCTCTGCACGGCAGGCTGCGCTGTGCGAACGCTTCGGCTGTATCGGCCTGATCCTCTTCAGCGACCCGGCCGAATCGGCCCCGGACGGCCTCGGCGCCACCTACCCGCGCACCAGCTACCTGCCGGCCGGCGGCGCCCAGCTGGGCACCATCTACGCCGGCTCCGGGGACCCGCTCACGCCCTTCTACCCGTCGATAGGTGAGCGCCGCTGCTGATGTCTCGACTGGGTAGCGGTCTGACAGAGCCGCTGCTGACGTCCCGGCTGGGTAGCGGTCTGACAGAGCCGCTGCTGACGTCCCGGCTGGGTAGCGGTCTGACAGAGCCGCTGCTGACGTCCCAGCTGGGTAGCGGTCTGACAGAGCCGCTGCTGATGTCCCGGCTGTGGTAGCGGTCTGACGGAGCCGCTGCTGACGTCCCGGCTGGGTAGCGGTCTGACAGAGCCGCTGCTGACGTCCCAGCTGGGTAGCGGTCTGACAGAGCCGCTGCTGATGTCCCGACTGTGGTAGCGGTCTGACGGAGCCGCTGCTGACGTCCCGATTGCGTAGCGGTCTGACAGAGCCGCTGCTGACGTCCCGACTGGGTAGCGCTCTGACAGAGCCGCTGCTGGCCGACAACCACTGGCGTGGTCGTCGCCACGGATGTTTGATAGGTGGACGAGAGGGATTTTGGGGTCCATTTCTTGTATGAAACGCCACGGTCGTCGCGCTAAATTTCACGAGTTTATGAGGACGCGTCCTCTCCCACACCGTGGAGGCGCCCATGGTCACCTGGAACTTTTTGCGGGGTGGGGGGACGTTGTTGGCTTGATGGACGCTTGCCGTAGTCGTCTACGATGGGGGTTGGCAGAGAAGGTCAGGGGACCTTGCTCACCGGTATCCAGTGTCTGGCCCGGACCATGTTGCGGATGTGTGGGCAGTGTGACGTGAAGTCTGTACACCTGATTTGTCGAAGTATGATCTTGTCCTGTCATCTGTTCCTATTGTGCCATTACTCGGGAAATCCGCAGTCGCATTATTCCACCACACGGACTGCCACAGACGTCCCCTTCATACTACACCTAATAATGAGGCGTTGTGACGCGTTATTCCACCACACGGACTGCCACAGTCGTCCCCTTCATACTACACCTAATAATGAGGTGTTGTGACGTGTTATTCCACCACGGATAAGTAGTCACACCGATAAGCTACGGCAACTTCTGTCGCTTGCACGCAGGATTGATGAAGCCACACGTCATGGTTTGTCGCCAATGTCGGACAGAGCCGCCCGGCGCCCCTGTGCCGTTCTGCTGCCTGAGCGGCGTCCGGCGGAGGTCCGCCGAGGGCATGTGCTCACGTGCTTCATCGCCGCAGAGGGCGCGTTTCGGATAGACGAGTCGGAGGCGTCGCTGCCCCGGATCCCGGTGCAGCCCATCAGTGCCGAGGACGCCTACCAGCTGCTCAGGTGGGTAACCGGTGCCGTCATATGGTGTTGTACGCACTGCGTGTGTGCTCGCTAAGTGGAAATCTTCCTGATCTGAACTGAGGCTGATAATGCGTCGTCTTGAAAAGTGGAGTTCGTGCTCACGTAGGAGTAGACCAGACGTAGTGGCGTTGTGCCGATTGAGAATAGGGCATACATACGCTGCTCACTCCTACCTGCTATGTGATACTGATGTGGCATGCTGCCCGAAATGTCACGCCTGTCTATCTGTACATCATATCCTGTTTTCCTGCTCCGGCTATGACGAGTAACTTAGACGTCATTTTGAACGTGTGCTGTCGCTGTCACCCCGTGAGGTTCCAGGCGACGGCTCAAGTGTTCTCGAGTCTGGGCGACTTTTGGAACTCCCCCTCCCCCGGTTGTGTGTGTGTGTTAGGGCGCGTCGAGTACGTTGGTCATTTCACTTCCTAGCATCGTTTTCTGTAATCTATACACCACGCTGAATAGGTTGAATGATTGCATGGCGTATATTCTTTTGGCTATGATTATTTTACTCTTTTCATGGTTTTGCAAAAGTATACGATATATCGACGTGTTAATTACTGATATTGTTATGGGCGCTATGTGACCAATCACATCGATGCGCCCTAAAGCTCAAATAACAACAACAACATAGTCCTACACTTTAGCAAGGTGCTCATGTGCGCATTGTGTAATGTTGTTTCAACTCGATATCGCCGGGCGTTGCACGCTCCCTGACTCGTATTTTTCAGCCTCGTTCTCGTGGTTTCTGATGATCTCGGCATCATGTCGACCTACTCGACAGGCGGAGGCCAATTGCTGACCGCCCCCGCCCCCTTCGTACTGGGCCTAATGAGCTCCCCTGCCCTGCCGACTGGGTAGGGCTTGCTGCCCTGCTCGGACTGGTACTGACCTGCTGCCCTACTCGGCAGACTGATGCCGCCCTACTCGGCAGACTGATGCTGTTGACTGATCCGCCCTACTCGGCAGACTGATGCCGCCGACTGAGCCGGCCCCGGCAGACTGGGCTGGCGGACTGAACGTCACCTACAGCCTGGGGCCGGGACCGGCGCGGCCCGACTGGCACGTGCAGATGGACATCCACACGCGAAACCGGCGCGCCAACGCCAGCAACGTGATCGCCACACTGCGCGGATACGAGGAGCCAGGTGTGCGCTGAACTGCCGCCGACTGGCGTGACAGGGGTGGTCGTCGGCGGGTCACGGCTCGGGTCGGCTGTGGTTCTGGCCGCCGACTGGCGTGACAGGGGTGGTCGTCGGCGGGTCACGGCTCGGGTCGGCTGTGGTTCTGGCCGCCGAGGCATCGCGTGTCCTTTTTGGGGGAGTAGGATGGGCAGCCGCGTGGTTCGAGTATTGGCCCTGATTTAAGGTGTATTAAATTCTTGACTGGATGTGGTGTAGTACATAGTCTTTCCTTTTGATTGGTTGGTGTCCGGGAGCTTTTCTGTTTGGCAAGTATATTTTCCTGCTTATTTCGCCTGTTATCACCATTATCTAGCTGGTGATCTTTGAAAAGGAGGTGTTCGTGTTGTTTCTTTTTTCATTGAAATAATTCCTATCACACGCAAGTCCTACAGTGTCCAAATCCATTTTCACTTTAGCGTTAGATGTAAAACAACATCTTCTAATTTTGCTATTAGAAATATAACTAAAATGTCGATTGATACGTAATGTATATTGTATGCACCTGTAGGGTGTGATTATAGGTCTGTGCATAGCCCAGTATCACTTCAAGACCAATAAGCATGAATTGAAGTGCATTCATGTCAGCTGTTTTATTATCAGGAACCCATTTCTTTGTCGCTCATATAGATTCCTATTATGGGCGATGTCAGCGAAGAGCTAAAAATCTGACTTAAAATTTAAATAATTGCCCTGTTATGTGTTCTTTTCCACCGAAATTCGCGAATTTCGCCAAAAGTTCTGCAATCCTGGCTTATTATCTGTCTCAGGTTCGTCTTGTAGCAACGTCCCATGGTGTGCCATGTCCCCTGGCCGCAGTGACAACCTCCGACTCCCAGCGTGTCTGGCCGGCACCAGGCTGACCCTCGGCACTGGGACGGTCTCAGGTTCGTCTTGTAGCAACGTCCCATGGTGTGCCATGTCCCCTGGCCGCAGTGACAACCTCCGACTCCCAGCGTGTCTGGCCGGCACCAGGCTGACCCTCGGCACTGGGACGGTCTCAGGTTGGTCTTGTAGCAACGTCCCATGGTGTGCCATGTCCCCTGGCCGCACGTCCCATGGTCCGACGGTCCCAGTCGTTTGTGTCCCATGCTCCCTGGCCGCAGTGACCACCTCCGACTCCCAGCGTGTCTGGCCGGCACCAGGCTGACCCTCGGCACTGGGACGGTCTCAGGTTCGTCTTGTAGCAACGTCCCATGGTGTGCCATGTCCCCTGGCCGCAGTGACCACCTCCGACTCCCAGCGTGTCTGGCCGGCACCAGGCTGACTCTCGGCACTGGGACGGTCTCAGGTTCGTCTTGTAGCAACGTCCCATGGTGTGCCATGTCCCCTGGCCGCAGTGACAACCTCCGACTCCCAGCGTGTCTGGCCGGCACCAGGCTGACCCTCGGCACTGGGACGGTCTCAGGTTGGTCTTGTAGCAACGTCCCATGGTGTCCCATGTCCCCTCGCCGCAGTGACAACCTCCGACTCCCAGCGTGTCTGGCCGGCACCAGGCTGACTCTCTCGGCACTGGGACGGTCTCAGGTTCGTCTTGTAGCAACGTCCCATGGTGTGCCATGTCCCCTGGCCGCAGTGACAACCTCCGACTCCCAGCGTGTCTGGCCGGCACCAGGCTGACCCTCGGCACTGGGACGGTACTCGCTGACCCCGGTGACCCGCCCGGCACCGACAGATCGCTACGTCCTGCTGGGCAACCATCGCGACGCGTGGACCTTCGGCGCCGTCGACCCGTCCTCGGGCACGGCGGCGATGCTGGAGCTGAGCCGGGTGCTGGCCAACCTGCGCAAGGAAACCGGTGAGCGTCGGTGGCCGGCCTCGGCAGAGGTGCTGCTGTCGGGCATGTTGCGCTAGCCGAGATGGATGACTAGACTTGTGAGGCGCTGGGGACTGTCCCAGCTGGTGTCATTATGGGACTGTCATAATGGCGGGATCGATGCAGGAGCTGTCCCAACTGGGCGACTCGCTGTGGTGTCTTTGCCATGTGACATCGGCTCTCCGTGATCGTGGCTCCGTCTGGCACGCCAGAGGTACGGGGTTCGATTCCCTCACGATGCCCGCCCTACCTGCCGGGATGAGAGGCAGGCGACGCCGTATGGCCTCAGCTGCTGGGTGCGTCGTAAAGCCACAACCCAGGACCGTGGCTCCACGTCTGCTCCTCAGTCGGGTGGCGCTGCTCTGCACACTCGCCGTGTTATCCTGGATCTGCTGTAAATTATCAGCCGGCTCACCCCTTGCATCTGTCTGCAATGATCTGAGTATGTAATGATCTGAATCAATCTGCCTATGATTTCACTTCCAACCCGTCAAGTTCGTGCAGGCTAAATTATCAGTCCTGGTCGATGCGTCTTGAAGCTAAAGGTCGTACAGCGCTTCCTCGTCTTGGTGTCTCGTGCTCTAGCAAGCGCAGTTCAAGTCGCTACACACGCTTGAATTTCATCAACGGCCGAGGGGTTCAGGTAGTAGGTGGTGCGACGGTTTGGGCCCGTCGGTTTGTTTTCGGCCGTGCAATAAGGTTAACTACACTGAAGGATGTGTTCACCTGATGTCAGTGAGGTGCAATTTTGCAATTGAGTTTTGGGCACCGATCTTACTCAACTGGCGCTTCTTGGAGTGAATATTAATACCGGAGCATGTACTGAGCCGGCTAATATTGTTACGGACTATATAATATTGTTTAAAGAAAAAAGTATATCAGATACCGAGCCCTTCTCTACATGTATGCCCCTATGTACACAATAGCCATCTCTGTATACAATGGCCTCTGCTTTTATGCATGGTGGCTGTCCTAAATTCCTACACGTTGTAGTGGCCATCCGTCTCATCTCCACGCTTAAGGTAGCCGTTCTTCTCCGTCCCCCCCCCCCCCTCTTGGCATGTGTACAGGTTGACCGTGCCTCCCACCCCTCTGCCCCACCACGGATTACCTCTCCCTCTCATCCATCCCGCCCTCTGTGTAGGCTGGCCATGCCTATCACCCCTCCGCCCCTAAAACGGCGACCGTCCCTCTCATCCCTCTCGCCCTCTGTACAGGCTGGTCATGCCTCTCACCCTCCGCCTCTCAACAGGGTGGCTGTCTATCTCACCCCTCTCACCCTGTGTGCAGGCTGGCGGCCGCGGCGATCGATCGTGTTCTGCAGCTGGGGGGCGGAGGAGTACGGTCTGGTGGGCTCCGTTGAGTGGGTGCAACATCGCCGACAGCAGCTGTCAGCGCGAGCCATCGCATATCTCAACGTCGACCTGACCATCAACGGTAGGGAGGCTACCTCAGACACCTGACCCAACGTTATGGCGGCTACCTCACGACACCTGACCCAATGGTAGGGAGGCTACCTCACAGACAGCTGACCGTGAACGGTAGGGAGACTACCTCACCGACATCCGGTCCAACAGTAGGGAGGCTACCTCACGAAGACCTGACCCAACGTTATGGAGGCTACCTCACGACACCTGACCCAACGGTAGGGAGGCTACCTCACGACACTGGACCATCAACGGTAGTAAGTCTGCCTCACGACACTAGACCATCAACGGTAGGAAGTCTACCTCACGACACTGGACCATCAACGGTAGGGAGGCTGCATCACCGACATCCGATCCAATGGTAGGGAGGCTACATCACCGACACTGGACCATCAACGGTAGGAAGGCTACCTCACGGCACTGGACCATCAACGGTAGGAAGGCTACCTTCGCGCATACATCCATTGCCGTACGCAGTACTATGAATCTGATGATGCGCTAGGGATGGTACATTGGTTTTCCGTCAGTGTGTAATTACTGGGTCGTTAAATCTTAGGTGGGCTGAGTGAGGATGTGGCGTATTTCATCATCATTCAGATGTGAAACAATTCATAATATATGGGAAGAAGATTCGTGGTTGCCCATGGTGTAGTATGATGTGAACTAGTGTTGGTTGGTTGGTTATTGGTTTTACGACACGTCGACCGCTGTGTCATATAGCGTCGCCAATCTCTCACGCCGATTGGTCGCGGGCGAAGAGTAGCGACAGGTGAGATTCGAACCCACAATCTTTCGATTGCGAGACGAGCATCTTACCCCTAGACCACTCGTCCCCATGTGAACTAGTGGCGCGTGCTGTGAATGAGGGGCGATTTGGTCAGTCCAGGCATTTTCCCGAACAGTTCCCTATTGAACACCGTACCTTGGGTTTACGTCCAGAATAGTGTTTTTGTTCTGCTCATTTAATGTGCCGCACAACTGCACATATTGCAATGCTGAATTTGTAGGCCCAATTGCGATCCATGAATAGTTCAAGCGGATCGGCAATGCAGCGGTAATTAATATATGGGCGTTTCCGCCCTGTTGCGAATGAGAAGACTTGCAAGGGAACCAGTCCAGGGTGATACGGCATCGTCTTAACTGCTAGGCTCTTGCTTTGGCTATAACACTGGTTGCTGTGGGGCAACCGCAGTCGCCGCGTCCAAACCCCTATCCCTCCCCTCCACTCCCCTCCCCTCCACGAAAAGCTACCGAAGTGTCTGCGATGCAAGTCATGAATATCACCTACAACCACGATCACCCACCCCCGTGGAAGATACGATCACTCGTAGCTCTCCCGTTTTGCTCGTATCCGGACCACGTGACCTGAGGCGTGACGGACCGTGCCGTCCCCAGGTAACGATACGCTGCGTGACGGACCGTGCCGTCCCCAGGTAACGATACGCTGCGTGACGGGCCGTGCCGTCCCCAGGTAACGATACGCTGCGTGACGGGCCGTGCCGTCCCCAGGTAACGATACGCTGCGTGACGGGCCGTGCCGTCCCCAGGTAACGATACGCTGCGTGAGGGGACGAGGGGTCCCGGGGAAAAAAAACCTGTCTCACAATCGAAAGGTTGTTTCGATCTCACCTGCCGCTTTTGGAAAAGGTAACGATACGACTGAGTGACGGGCCGTGCCGTCCCCAGGTAACGATACGCTGTGTGACGGGCCGTGCCGTCCCCAGGTAACGATACGCTGCGTGACGGGCCGTGCCGTCCCCAGGTAACGATACGCTGCGTGACGGACCGTGCCGTCCCCAGGTAACGATACGCTGCGTGACGGGCCGTGCCGTCCCCAGGTAACGATACGCTGCGTGACGGGCCGTGCCGTCCCCAGGTAACGATACGATGAGTGCGCTGGGGGTGCCGCTGCTGCATGACGTGCTTTTCGAGTCGGCGCGTGTGGTGCCCAACCCGGACCCAGCCGAGGTAGCTGCCGGCCGCCACACCGTCTACGACACGTGGCTGCTCAACAGGCTGGACAACGTCACCGGCGAGCCGCAGTGAGTGGAGTGGGGCGGGGCACGGGGTGGGTGCAGTGAGATGGCGAGCCGGAGTGAGTGGCCTGGGGTGGAAGTGCCGGAGTGAGTGGGTGGGGTGAGTGGATTGAGGCGAAGGAGCCGGAGTGGGGCGGGGATGGCCGAGTGGTTAAGGTGTTGGGCTCTTGGTACCAAAGGTCCCGGGTTCGACACCGGCACCGCTCGGGAATTTCAATCCGCGGAACAGCTGGAAACTGTGTGGGCAGCGAGCGTGAATGTGCAAAAGGCGAGGAGCTGGATAAGTGGTGGGGCGTAGTAACCGGTGGGGGTGGAGTGGGATGGCTAGCCAGAGTGAGTTGGGCGGCAGCCGGTGTTGGAGTGGGGTGGTGAGCCGTCATAACCAACAACTTGCGATGGGAGTGTGAATCATTTGGCTTTTATGTTGATTGTTTTCATACGACGTCCATTTGCTTAACGTCACACGTCGAAAATGTTTGGTAGACATGTCCCCCTCACCTCCCATGGCAAAGAGGCGCCGCGCTGTATAGGATAGCGGCCACCCTCTGCATCTCGGCCGGTTAACGACAGAATCATTGTAGTCGGCGATCTTAATCAAAGTCAGGATTCCGCAGCTAAATGGGCAGCCCAGAGATCCCCAACACCTATTATCTCACTTCCAGCCAGGGACCACATTTCTGGAATCGTATCGTGCATGAATGCTCAGTGGCAGATGAGTTGGAACGCACAGTCCAACAGTAAGCTGCATTCAATAAAATCACAACTTAGGGACTGGCCATCATGCCATCTCAGATCCAGGAGTGACGAGGTGACTCTATGTAGACTACGAACCGGCCACACACACGCTACTCACCAATACCTCTTCTGCGGGAAAGACAGACCCAAGTGTCCCCGCTGTCTGGAAGCCCTCACGGTGCGACATGTGCTTTATTCGTGCCAACACTTTTCAAGGGAGCGAAGGTTGTTCTTTGGAAATAGGATCTGCCATTTAACATATCGCGACATTCTAGCAGTTGACTCGGAAATCATTCATTCCGGGAACATATTCAGGTACCTAAGAGTGATAGGATTTCATTCCGTATACTTACCTCAGTAATAATATAGGATTTCGGTATGCTAAATAGACGTTATGGGCGTTAAATGATCACAATTTTGGTCGAGGCACCCTAAAGCCCAAATAAATAACTAACTAACTAACAAAGTCGGGGGCCGCGGTAGCACAGTTGGTAGAGCGTCGGACTCTTGATCGCAAGATCGTGGGTTCGAATCTCACAGCCGACAGCATTACCGAGTCCACCCGCGACCAATCGGCGTGAGAGGTTGGCGACGCTATATGGCCTAGCTGTTGAAAGTGCGTCGTAAAAGAACCCAAGGTTCTTCTTCTTCTAACTAACTAGCAGTCAGTTTTCCGGCGGCGGTGGGCGGTGCGGTGCCTGTCCTCCACGCAATCGCTGCCTGGACCGCACGATTCATCAAGGACTGTGACCTCATGGGTTTAAAGTGGTAGATGACCGAGCCTACCAGAAGTAGCAATACGTTAAACTGAGTTGTCTAGACAGCTGCCGAGCTGTATGACCAACGCAGTCGATGCGCCCCTAAGCCCAAATAGACAACTGCCGATATATGTCGAGGTGTGCGATTGGGTGCTAAATACGGACCACAATGAAACAGTTGCCAGAGTTACGGTTACTTCCACTCGCCCACCATTAGTAGCACTTGTACTTGATTACAAGCGAGCGGATTGCGGGGCCCTACTCCGGAGTCTTGCATTCATCCCATGGAGTCGTTTGGATGGCCGAGGTGTTAATTGCACGGCAGACACGTTTTGTGACCTACTGCAGCCTGCCATCGCAGTTCATGTACCTGTGGTGACACTAAAGCGCGCAACTCTCCTGTGGTTCGGCGCACCCGTGCATGCAGCGCTCGGACTAAAGGAGGCAGCATTTCGCTGATGGGTCCGCAACCTGTCTGATGAGACCCCCCCTCTTTCCCTCATTTCAGGCCGGGACGACATATTCCAATTTCAAGTTCAATCCTGCAATGGCTGCGCACTTGGCCAATGTACGTTCTATTTTAAAATACCCCGGCATCATTTGGACGGGTTCGACTGTCACCCACACTGTGCGGGAGATCGAGTACAACACAATTTCCTGACGTGGCTCCTATATCACACGCCATCTGACTCCACGGCCTGCCAATCCTAAAATGACCCACAACATTTCAAAATACAGTCCCTAGCTTCCAGGCATAAACAATTTGACTCGCTTTTCATAAGGAGCATTCTCAAAAACATCATAGAATTGTGTAACCTTAGGCACACTTTCCTCTGTATGCGTCAAGTCCATTGATCCGCGCACGAAATACACTCTTCGTGCCAAGAGCACATGTTAACGTGATGCAATCGGGTCTGTTTCGCAGACTTCCCAGGCTGGTAAATTATCTTCTTTCCCAATTTCGTGTGGTAGACATCTCTCACACGCCATCAGCTTCATTCAAGGCCGCAGCGAGAGCATGCATTGGTAGCTTCGATGAGGTCGGGAGAGTGCAATAGCTATGTAGTGACTGATACCAATAGGTAGTTCTTATTTATACTCTTTTTATAACATGTTTGTGCTGACGTTTTGGTTGACACTTTACTATATATGAAGCTAGTTTTTACAACAGTTTAAGCCACATATTTGTTTTAAGTTACTATCACTCCTGCAATGCACACTTGTTTCTCCTCACATGTTTTGCAATGGTTGTACACACTGCGACTATGCCTATTAGTGGAGGATTACTCTGTGATTATTCGCGAATATACAAATAAACAAAAGCTCGTGGCAGTGACGATTTCCAGGCTAAGGGTGGGAAAGAACAGACGGCGATAGGTGAAGACGTGCTGTCCGGGTTACGACTGAGCTTCTCCGATTCCTTTTGTCCGTATAGATTCTAGTCTGGACTTCAGATCAAGTTCTTACCCACTGGGAGATCTGATCACTTAGTTTTGCTGATGGTGGAAGAGGCGGTTGGCAAAATCAACCGAATTTTGGCAGAAAGCTGGCGTTGATTTTCAACGCTTTGGAAAAGCACAAGACGAGTGAGAGCTCCCTGCCCAATGCCCCTCTGAATTTGTTAGTGACTGCAATAAAAAAACGAATATTGTCAGTCCGGGAACGAGTGGTCTAGGGGTAAGATGCTCGTCTCACAATCGAAAGATTGTGGGCTCGAGTCTCACCCGTCGCTACTCTTCGCCCGCGACCAATCGGCGTGAGAGATTGGCGACGCTATATGACTCAACGGTCGACGTGTCGTAAAAACCAATAACCAACCAACCAAATATTGTCAGTCCCAGACCAGCAACTCGCGTGGTATGCGTGTGTGATCCAGGCCCATGGGCATAGCCTAGTGGGTGTGTGCATGCGCAGAGCGTATGTCCTTTGTGTGCACAAGCGTGTCCCCTGACGTATTGTGTCGCAAGGTTGAGTGTGGTGGTCGGAACGCTGCCGAGGAAGATTCTGTCTGAAACATGGAGGTCCCGAGTAGGTATGTGGTGCGGCTGTGTTCGCCAGTGGTTCGTTGTTCGCAAGAGAGTCATCGTAGTATTATCGTATTGAGGATGTTATTATTGGCGGGCATGGCGATGTCAAGTATGACCTGGACAACGTATTCACAAAGGATAAAATTGCAAATGAATGGAAGGTTGATGAATTTGTTGAACGTATTGACGATACTGTTTGGCCGTCTCGTCAGAGCAGCTATGTGTGGTGCACGTTTCCAACCTGCGCCGTGAACTTCTGCTTTCACCATGTGTGTTCACAAGCATTTCGCCGCGCGATGTGTCACTAGAGTGGAGATACTGGGAGACGGCAGCGACCACAAGGGCTTCCTGCACAATGAAGGTATCGCCGCCACCAGCATCACGTACTCGGTACGTCGACCTTGACCTCTGCTGACCCTGTCTGACTCCGCCGTGTGTGCCATCAGGGTGTTATTGCCCGGAAAGGCCAGCGATTACAGTCAGTTTCTGAACGTTGAGGGAATCCCATCGACGGACCACCGATACGATCTCAAGGTGACTGAACTCTGGTACTCGCATGCACTTCTGCTTCTAGCCATGTTGCATGCTTTGTGCCCTGAATTCAGTGTGATGTTTGATTTGCTCAGTTATGTCTCGGTGCTCTTCGTCTTTTTGGCTGAGTGGATGTGAACAGTTCGGTGCTTCTTCAAATTGATGGGTGGTAAGTGGGCATGGTATCCCTTCCAACCCAGTCGCCCTCTGTGTGGACGACTTTGCTCTCACACTCCTAGCTGGGGGACGAGTGGTCTAGGGGTAAGATGCTCGTCTCACAATCGAAAGGTTGTGGGTTCGAGTCTCACCTGTCGCTACTCTTCGCCCGCGACCAATCGGCGTGAGATTGGCGACGCTACATGACTCAACGGTCCACGTGTCGTAAAACCAATAACCAACCAACACTCCTAGCTGCGCCTGCACGTGGACTAAACAGCGGCCGCCATTGTGCGGGTGGTCGGCTCGGCCATTGATTCCGGCCTGTTGTGTCCATTGTCTGTCGCTGCTGAACGTGACCACGCGTGCGCCTTCTGTTCTGGCCTGTTGTTCCCATTCGGCTGTTCAGCACGCATCGTGCGTGTGCACGTGTACCGCATGCTGCCGTCCCCTCCCCCACCCCGAGCGGCCGACTTTTGTGTGTGCTGGGAATTGGTATGGATGAACGCTTTTGACGTAGGAGCTCTTGCGCTTTGGTAGTAATGTAGTGTTGCCATCAAGTGCATTTTTAAGAGTTGTTTGCTTCACGCGTGGTCAATCGCTGTTGACTACGTTTTGTGTGCAGTGTTTTGGAAGCGCCCGTACTGGCTCGGTTCTGAGAAGCAGCTCTCTGGAGTGTTGCAGCGTGTTGTGTGATGGAGCTGGTGTTGAAATTATATTTGGACCTCTGCCTTTCTCTTCCTATTCAATGAGCAGATCCGTATCAAGTAGGCGAGAAGTCGAAAGCAAAAGGTGGCTAACGCTGAACCAACATTGCGTGGCCAGCGTGCCTAGTTGCTGGGCTAATTAGATCCGTTGGAAATATTAAACCCAGCCATCTGCATGGTCAGTCCAGTATTAATCCTCCTAGTTGATTCGACATAACCTGACTAATCCGTTTCTTGTGTACGAAGCTGCTTCGGAATCAGCCAATAGCAATTACCGTTACGAGGAACAGTCATGTTTTGCCAAATGCTCACTTTTGTGTTGCAGGCTCCACGGATGATCCGCGACAGGTGGCTTTCGTGTCGTTATATACTTGAATCGTAGATGCTGTGTTCACGTTAACTTTGAGTGGCTCACGGCACTCCTCTACCGATCCTGGCGACACGTGCCTCACGCTGGTCAAGATGACCGTCAGAAGCGTTTCAGTGAACGACACTGCCCGACTGCCCCTCCGCTGTATGACGCAGCGGTATTTCGACAGTCCGACACCACGTACCAGCTGTACCACACGCTGTACGAGACGTACTTCTACGTGACGGAAATCGCGGACCGCGGTCTGCTGTTCACCGCGGCCGTAGCCAAGATGTGGGGCGAGATGGCCAGACGGTGAGCGTGGAGTCGGGGTAGCTCAGTCGGCAGGGCGTGGAACTCTCAATCGTAGGTTCGTGGGTTCGATTCCCACAGCCGGCGGGATTGCCGAGTCCTCGGTTAGTTCGCTCGACCGTCACGCACGAAATGTGAGCCGTTCGCTCTGGTTGTCCCGTGTCTGGCGGCGAGTGCTGGCGTGGGTGTAGGCGTTCGTGAGAGCCGTACTGGCGCCGGTGTACAACGCAGCGATGACCGTCGCCGTCGGGGGGACGGGGAATTGGCTCCCCATACTTGGTGAAATTTAATATTGCGCCTGTGGCATTGTATGCGAGAAAAAAATATCCTAAAAGCCCTCTCGTCCCTCATCCCCATGTCATCCCCCACCCCCTCCCCATGTCTAAAATCGGTGGCGACGCCGATGAAAGCCCTAAAAGCCCTCTCGTCCCTCACCCCCGTGTATGAATATATTGATGTATTGTATTTCATTGCTTCGTATTCGATGTGGCTCGCACAAACTGATCGATCGGCCAGGGATTGAGTGTGCAAAGCTCAGAGTTAATGCACGACACGGCCCCCATTCAGGCGTGGAAATTCGTGTACTTTTGGTATTGCCGGTGCAACAACAATAAAAATATTGTTGTTGTTCGTCACCCAACACTGGTACTCACTCCATGCATTATGAGAGAGCACCAAGCTCCTCTTAAGAAAAGAGACAAATGTTACTCGATATATCAGGTTACAACAGGCGTTCACTAATGGAAACGCCGATATATTTGGTTCTGCTGATGCAACACCAAGATTTACCGTCCAGTGTATACCGTTGCATGAAAACCGTGTGGTTGAGTCACTCGTTAGCAACAGGAATGATTATATGACACATCCACCTATGTCCCCATTCATTGTCGCATTCTCTCAATTAGGTATTTTTCCCCGCCGCCAATAAGACCAGTCTGGGTGTGGTGTGACCTGCGCCGCAGTGGCCGGAACGATGTGTGGAGAATGGAAGTTACGTTGGAAATAAGGAGTTGGTTGCATCTTACTTGTATTATGTGATCATAAAATTCCTGCGGTGTTTATATTTACAGTACCATACGAAAAGACGGACGATCCTTTTCGTATTGAAAAAGCTAGAATGATTTGCGCAAAGAAGTCTGAATTGGCAACCTGTTGTTTCTGGTATTTTTTTAGTTTGTTGTCAGGCATCGGCAAAACTGCTCTCTAGCCCCGCAATGGATCTCTTCGGACATTCTTACAGGGTCATTATGATTATATAAAGTCGAGTGTCACACCGTGAATTGTCACCGCATAGTTTCCCAGACCCACAGGAGATTGATGACGAAATCGCTAGTGAGGTACCTGCCAGGATCATTTCCTTGGATCGATGTGAAAGTGGATATTTGCAGTAGCACTGCCTGGGAGCAGGTGGGAGGGGTTGCTCCGCCCCGGTGCCAACTTTGTGTGCCCTTTCCCACCCCCTATAATTGAGTTTGCATCAAAGCGTGTTCATCCTTAAAACTTGTTCTGACTATCCCTTGGAATGACTGGCTGTAGGTCTGCTTGTTAGTGCAGATTGTGTGCTATTTTGAAGTTATTAACGTTACACATGTATGGTGGATTGTATTTGTATTTGCGGTCAACGTTAAGATTGCCGTGATTTAGGATGAGGTAGCAGTTACTAGAAGATAATCGTTTGTATTTAGAAACGTGCGACTACAATGAAATACTCCTATAAGGTTTGACTAACTTGAGACTGCAATCTGAAACCAGCACCATTCATGCTACAGGCTAAAAAAATATTATCTGCGTTTGAATCTGCTCGGTTGTTGAATAAACAAAGGACCTGAACAGTTGGTGTTGGCCGTTCTCGTCATTAAGTGATCACCATCAAGCTCATGCTTGTGTATTTCTTTTTTTCCTGAACATAATCATTTGATGTGAGGATATTTGTATAAGAGTAATATATATATTTTATATATATATATATATATATATATATATATATATATATATATATATATATATATATATATATATATATATATATATATATGAGCCAGCACCAATGGTGCTGTGTGAAGTGTACAGGCGAGTTCGTGGAGTTGGCCACGCTATTTTGTGCTCTGCGGGGCAGGTTCTATCCACGTTACGTGAACACTATGTGTAATTGCCTCATATTTGAATGGCAGCCGTGGCTGTAATAAGTATCGTTCTCGTCGCTGATGCCTGTAGCCATGTACTACTCCAGGTGGGCAAACGTTTGGTATCAATGTATATGATGATGTGTATAATTTGGTGAATGTACCGCATCTGAGGTTGCTTCAGCTCTTCATGTATGTCCGAGGACGTGAGGTTCTGGAACACGAAGGCAACGTTAACATAGCTGACGTACGCGAAGCTGCGTTCAACTACATTTCGCTTTCAACGTTTGCCCTCTGTCGTCCAGCGCATACATCAGCATCCTATGATGGTAGCAATAATATCGGCGTGCTTATCATGCGAACGCTGACCGGCTCATCAGCGTGTTTGGTCCTGTGCCAGTCGTTCCGTTGTGCTGTGTGCACGGGTCGCTCCGTCAGAGGACGCTGCCGCATGACACAGTGTGGCCGCTGTGTTGCAGGCTCGCCGACGATGCCGTGATACCGCTGAGTGTGCTGCGGTACGCCGACTACCTGCAGCGGTCCATAGCCGCGGCCGAGGCCGAGCTGGGCCCCGAGCTGAGGAAGAACGGCGTGTCTCTCGGTACGCGCCGCCCAGCAGTCGGCCGCCAGTGGCGGCGGCCTTGTGGGGAGAGGTGCCATCCGCTCAGATGGGTAGCCGGGCAGGTTGCGGGCGGTCTGGTGGGAAATGGTGCCATCTGCTCAGTTGGACAGCTAGGCACATTGCAGGGAGATATCGACATTGGCGGGAAATATCGATATAGGCGGGAGATGTTAACATTGGGGAGAGATGCCGGCATTGGTGGGAGATATCGATATTGGCGAAATGTATCGATAATGGCGGGAGGTATCGACCTTGGCGGGAAATATCGATATTGGCGGGAGATGTTAACATTGAGGAGAGATGCCGGCATTGGCGGGAGATATCGACATTGGCGGGAGATATCGACCTTGGTGGGGAGATGTCGACATTGGCGGGAGATATCGATCTTGGCGGGAGATATGACATTGGCGGAAGACATGGCGCCGGAGTTGTCCTTCGGTCCCCCACGTCATGGCAGCCACAACTGTGTAGACGTTGCCGCCGTTCGCCCAATATCAGTGAGACATGCTGATCAGTGCACTCAGTTTAAACTTTACGGGGGATAAGAGGTGCGCAGTTAGCGGCAATTGATGTGCGTTAGAGTCAGGTGGTCCACAGTGCTGGCCAATGAAACATTAGGCGTTTGCAGCTGCGGGAATGGTCGTTAGCAAGTTCTGGTATTGATTAGCACAATGGTGGCTAAATGTGCCTTCGTTTTCTTAGCCATGGCTGGTTGCTAACATCAGCTCCATCATGCTAGCCTGTGCCTCCATGCTGAATTGGGCTGTTTGATTTGTTTAATATTGCTCAAAATGGGCTTCGTATTAATGGAAATATTATTGAAGTGTTGACAACAGCTTATCTTCTCACAGACTATGTCAAAGCAGCGATAGACGGGTTTTCGAAGGCTGCTGAGCACTTCCAGAAGCATGTCCTTCGGCAGCTGGACCTGGACAAGTAAGAGTTTGTGTATGCACATCTGTGTACGTAGGTGGTGTGCTGTTAACCTGACATCTGAACTCATTGGCGATCTAAACCTGCAGTTTTCCGCTTGTATTGTGGGAAAGCTGCCATGGAGATGACACCTCCTAAAATTAACATACTTTTGTATTGCAATTTCCACTGAGCAGCTGGCCGGAACCGAATGTATTGGACTTGAATGCACCGTATTCAATAGGATTGAATAGGAGCCCACAGCCTGCACGACCTTAGTATGATCAGGTGTGCCTTATGACGTTTCCCGAGAAAAGCACGCTCTTAGTTTTCAGGAGTGCGGTTTGAATGCAAAAATGTCGGATCAGCTACTGACATTCAACTTCTTCATCTGTTTCGGGTATTCTGTCGGATGCATTTCATGTAGCCAGTATGAAGCTGCTGCATCCCTGTTCCATTTAATTTAGCAAGCATGAAACTGCTGCCTCCATTTTCCATTTAGGGGACGAGTGGTCTAGGGGTAAGATGCTCGTCTCACAATCGAAAGATTGTGGGTTCGAATCTCACCTGTCGCTACTCTTCGCCCGCGACCAATCGGCGTGAGAGATTGGTGACGCTATATGACTCAACGGTCGACGTGTCGTAAAGCCAATAACCAACCAACCATTTTCCATTTAATATAGCCAGCATGAAGCTGCTGCCTCCCTCTTCCATTTAATTTAGCCAGCATGAAGCTGCTGCATCCCTGTTCCATTAAATTCAGCCAGCATGAAGCTGTATCGCTGGTGTGTGACTGTCTGGCTGCGAATGTAGCATTATCTTATTATGTCAAGTTCCATCCAGAATTGAAAAAAATGGTTGTGGCAGCACAGTGAATAATGTTGGTACGAAACACCGTGTGGCCGACATCACTATCACCAGTAAAACCCATGCAATTGGTTTCGTTTGCGAATATTGTCTAGAAGCAAGATACCGCAGACTAGTTTGTGGCGTTTTCTTATCGACAAGTATGAAATCTTCGTGTGACGTATGTCCCTCCCTCGGCGACTAATTCCAGCTGGCACATTAATTTGAGGCACAAAACACTGCTCTTGAAGATGTATTGAAAGTTTTGTAACATTTGCCTTCATAGCCATGCCGAAAATAAGATTGTAATCGTGCTCACATGGTGGTCAAGGTAGTGTGTTTGTTGAAAACAGTCCTGTATGTTACTATATTACGATATCAGCCATTCGTATGCGTAATGTCTACAGCTATGCAAAAGCCTAGCTCGTCATGCTCCAAACCTGGTGTTTTGTTGACGTTTCAAATGCGGTATATGTGTGTATCCCAGCATACAGCTGACTAAATACTTGTGCGGGCTACGTAAAGGCGCAGGTTGGTGTATCGTCATACCCTGGGTGCATGGTGCGTCGATTGCTTTGATGATGATCGTGCGCCATCCTTGAATGTGATGAAAGCTGCACTCATTGTTGTGAGCTGACCGGCACTGTTCCGAAATTTGACCGGGCCTTTTCCAGCCCGCTGGCGGTGCGCCAGGCCAACGACATCCTTCTGGGTGTGGAACGCTCGTTCCTCAACCGACAGGGCCTGCCCGATCGTCCCGACTTCAAGTGAGTGATCGCCAAATGGCTGTACCGAGTGTATAGGGGAGGGTGTCAAACGACTGTGCCATGTCGTGCGCGCGATGTCCGCGACCGTCCCGTCGCCGAGTCTGTGTCAGAGCCTGTAGTGTGTGGAAGTATGAAGGATTGCCTGCAGGCGGACAGCGACACGGGCTGTGCAGTGTGTGACATCCGGTGGAAGTATGAAGGATTGCCTGCAGGCGGACAGCGACACGGGCTGTGCAGTGTGTGACGTCCGCACTACAGCCGTGTGTTGGCCGGGCGCCAGCTCTGTACGGCCGCTCTGTGTCGACAGCCACGTGATCTTCAGTCCCAGCGCGCTGGACGGGTACGCGGGCGTCACGTTCCCCGGCCTGGTGGACCTGCTGCACGGTGCCGGCCGACTGCCGGCCGACCAGCTGCCCGCGCAGTGGCGCAAGATCAGACAGCACGTGTCCGTGCTCAGCTACCTGATCGGCAGCGCGGCGCACGGCCTCCTGCAGGACATCTAGCGACTGGCGGACTGTGGCAGAAGACGTCCGATGGCAGTTGCGATGCTGCTGACATCTATCGACCGCTGACTGCGGCGGACTGTGGGCGGCAGTCGCGACGCTGCTGACATCTGCTGACCGCTGACGGCGGCGGACTGTGGCAGACGGCCGGTGGCTGTCGCGACACTGCTGACATCTGGCGCCGGCCGGCGCAGTGATGGACGCGTCGATGCAAAGCGAGCGTAATCCAATAGGCGACGACTGGCGATGCCGACACTTAGCTGTTAGCTGTTGGCTCTGCCTGTCCACAGTGACGTCCGGCGGGCGGCGGGAACAAATCGTGGTCAAAGTCGGCGGCATTGCCGATGCCGGAGATGCGTAGCGGCCGCCGCGGGAACTGACGTTGGGCCGCGTCTCGCAGTGGCGCGCTGTACAACACGATCCTCCGTGATGCCACCATAGCCTGCGGAGTGCACGGTGCTCGGCAAGAGCAGCTGTGTCACGTGCACTGTCGACAACGGGATGCCTTTGAGTGTCTTCCCGGCCGTCTTCCTCGGTGAGGCCGAGCCACCGTGGAAGCGAGGAATGAGGATAACCGTCCATCGCCGGCGCAGTGGGGTGGCTTGTGAGGACCAGGTGGTTGGTCAGCAAGACGCGTGACTGGTCAGTTATCACTGTTCTTCGGGTAGGAGGACGTCACGAAACAGGTAGACTGACATATGTGAACCCGCTCGCCACGACTAGACTCGATTAGGAGCTATGGTTGGCAAGCTGCTTATTTAGTGGCGTGGGATATGATAGGTATATTGTTGACAAGTCGAGCGGAAAGGTTGGCATATTTTGGCTTTGGGACATTGGGCATGAGGTGTGCACGGCGGACGTTGCACGTGGAGTTACGCTGACGGCTAAAGAGTTGCGTTTTGTAGCGATGTTGGTCGCATGTTCCGCGCTGGCTGTCGTCGCTGGCTGCCAATAGTGACGTGTGTGTGTGTGTGTGTTTGGGCTGCAGTTCGCGAGTTGATGAAGGCGCGTGAATTTTACCAGACCTTACACATATGATAGGAAATATATATATATATACATATAGATATATATATATATATATATATATATATATATATATATATATATATATATACTTAGTTAATTGTACAGGCCATGCGACGGGTTATCTGCTTGCAGCCCAGGTTGGAGCTGGAGGATTAACCGGATCGCTATCACCAACTGTGATAAACTAGTAGGGTGAACGTAGACTTTTGCGGTGGGATTTGTGCAACTTGGTATCTACAATTCATGTCGCGCTTCAGGAGTTTATCGCGCCTGACTAGAAAAAAAGCTTCGTTGGTGGGTTCATATGCATCAGTGAGGGTTAAATCCAGTCTTCCGAATGCACAGAGTGCCAGTGAAATGTATGTTGCGTGTGCGAGCTGGGCGTTGCGGTTCTGCCATGCCTTTCCCGCGTCCTCGGACCAGGTGTGCGCTCGTGTTCGGAGCGTCGGTCATATTACGCGTGGGTCAGTTTAAGTGTTCGTGCGTTATATTCGCGGCAAAGATATGCATACCCTCTGTGACCATGCAACGCTAAGAAACTTTAACATTGGCTTTTCGCTACAGCGCTGATCAGCCTCCGCGCTGATCGAGTGCCATGCGGCGCTTTCGTGAGGCATGCGCCTCATAGAAACAAAAGCACAGCGATCGTAGCCACCAGCCAAGTACCCTACAAGATATTTTTCCCATCATGGATACAATCCACGGGTGTCCGGTAAATTCTTTGTCGTGCGGACGGTCCCGAACGACACACTGGGTCGGATCTTTCCGACGAGCCGTAGATTCTCGTAGATCCTTTTCCGTCTGGGCGGCCTGGAACGCACGCCAGACCCGGCCCACGTCTGAGTTCACATGGAAGCTCTGTTATCACCACGTGCTGGCGTATTTGAAACATTTAGAGGAAGCGCATCAAGCGTCAGTGTGTTACATTGGGTGCGTGATCATGACAGTGGCGATGGTGAGTGGTTTAGTTAGCACCTACTGAGTACTTTACTATACCATCTATTGTGGAGGACTGTTAACTATTTTGATGTTTTTCTTGTGTTTATGAATGTCGAATGAAGTGCGTTGCTCGCCGCATTGTTGCCTGAAATATAATATCCTGCATATGCAATATATCGGTGCAAATTATCTGTCAATGGCTTTCAAGCAACACTTTGCGTAGCACCAAGTTCTCTTGACAGTCGGAACGGTTTTTATAATCGAAGTTTCAGTGTGGCGTTATTGACCCACCACTGCTGGATTTCTGGACCTGTACACGATTGATTTAAGGAACGAAGCCGGATGCGATGTCTTGACAGTCGTAGACAGTGATTTGGGTTTGCGCAGCGGGCTTTGTTCAGTGGCAGTTAAGCAACAGCATACTTTTTTTTTGGGGGGGGGGGGGGGATTCGGTAGCTCGACGGTTAAGCTAAGCGTCTGGCACGCCAAAGGTACGGGGTTCGATTCCCCGCGATGCTCGCCCTTTCTGCGATGGTGAGCGGCAGGCGATGCTATATGTCCTCAGCTGCTGATTGTGTCGTAAAGCCATAATCCAATCCACACGCATTTTTGTATCGATGCGTCTCTTCCACTGCATGTCCGACATCTTAGTGTACGCGACTCGCACTCTGTCGCCTCTGTCTATGGATAATTGTGAATAATTCGCTTAATCAGCCAAATCACCCATTGACCCCGAACTAAATTGTTCGGTTGTGCAAGCTCGAGCATTGCACTAGTGCAGTTGAAGCACCCTCAGACCGAAACGAACTCACTGACGCCGTATGTGCCCCTCCCGACTATTGTTATCGATTGATAGAACTCCGTCCCCCATTACGGCAACAGGGCAGCCAACCTTGGTGAGTCGCTTGGCGCCTGACGGCACGCACATGTTAGCCGACACGGTTGCAGAGCCGACCAGGGCAGTAACTGCGCAGAACTCCGGTGCTTGGTGTTTATACCGATATGGCCGGACGCCATTAAATGCGACAGCAGGGAACAACAAGTGGTGCCCCGACACGTGCGGGGCGTTGACCCAATGACTTCCATTGGGTGCCTTATAGCGTACATGTTAGCATGCTAGCGTACCGTTGCTTGGTGCAGGCAGGGACATCCCCTGCCGATGGTATGTTGAGCATGTAAAGCTGTGATGTTAGCTCGCTGAGCTGGCACACGGTACGACGCAGCATGGGTAGATTTGCCATCGACATCGCGACCTACCCTGGTCGAATGTAGGGGACAGTGGGGATAGTTGGATAGGTGGAAAATTGGGACAGAGCCTTGTTTCCATGATGCACGCACAGCACATCTTTCATAACGATTCTGATTAAAACGGATCGGTGAAATCGTTGCGTGACCATTTCCTAATTACCCTGCATCACGTGGATGGATAGGAGAGTTTCATTGTTTATGTTGGTCGGCCAACTAGTTTTGCGGTGTCAAGTACAGCTAGATTTTGATTCAAAGCTGCCAGAACATTTCATGCCTACTTTTCTAAAATGTAGGTAAGTTTTTTTGGTGAATCACATTGGCGCCACCACGGTTGGGGTCCCTAGGGTTCAGACTCCAGGGATCCCAGCGGATCCCAGTGGATACGGAACTGAATCCGAATCCAGATACAGATACCAACAGGTAAATAATCGGATACCAACAGGTATAATTGTTAATGGTTGAAGGCCATGGCCTGGGCCGTGGCTGAGTTAGGCGCTGGGCAGAAACGTCATCACCTGCCGTTTCCAAGCGGAGTTCAGCCCCAGGGACGTAGGAATGATTTCCAAGCTCTTGGCCGTCAATCGTGATCGCCTGCTATTCTCGTCCCTACCTCCGTTAGCGAAAACACTGCTCGGATTTTACCGCTTTGGTTCAGGAGTCCATTTTTACACCAAAATGTTCGTTCAGTTGTTGGCAAGCCGACCACACTCTCCCTCCTGCTTCTATACATTCCTGTATAACCCAGCAGCAAACAGCGATGACACCCCCTCCCCGTCACACACACAGGTCTCACCATCGTAGGAATAAACACTGGTTTTCCTCGGTCACAGGATGATAGCCTTTCACGCCAATCCCATACTTTGTGAGTTGGCGTGCCAAAATCCCATACGCTGCCGTGCCAATTGCTGTGGTGGTGCTGGTTGTGGTGGGGCCTGTGCTGTGGTGGTGCCTGTGGAGTGGTAGTTGTGGTGCTGTGGTGGTGTTGTGGTGGTTCTGGTGGTTCTTGTGGTTCTAGTGGTTGTGGTAGTGCCTGTTGCTAAACTATGGTGCAGTGGTGGTTGTGGTAGTGCCTGTGGTGGCTGTGGCCGTGTCTGTTACTGTGGTGGTTGTAGTGGTGCTATGGTGGTTGTGGTAATGATTGTTGCTGAACTATCATACACATTTTGTTCAATTGCTGGCGGCGAAAGCCACAATGAAGTGATCGTTCCATCATTTCGAAAATTAAATACTTTGGAATCAGAAAGAAATGGCTCATTGAACTACTAGTTAGAAGAATCGAAACCAAAAGTATTTAAAGTGATGTTTTTAAGTTGTAAAACTTTAATTTATATTTTTCGCCCACTTTCTTTTTGGAATAGGTGACCATTCCTAGAACTGGTACTTTACGTCAACTTAGCCATTTAGAAAATTGCACGGTTTTTCCAAAATTTGCGATTTTGATGGACCATATGTGTCACGACCCAAGCGCGTGTCAGCATATATGAGTCCAATTGGAGCCGCAGTGCTGTGTTATTTGAAACCACTGTTGCGGACGTGACTTTCGCATTGGCTTCGCCGCTCCAATGACTGGAATTGGGCGGATCAAGTGCGCGTGTTCCGGCGAGAGCTCGAGGGAATTCAGAACTGCTAATTGATTTCTGGAGCGTCACTCCTATGCATAATTGAAAGCGAAGAACACTTGGCGGAATCCCTGGCCCACAGCTTCTCGATTCGGTGCAGAAATAGAAGGATATTAAGAGCTCCGCATAATTTCGTGGCCTCTTCCCTGGGTGCCGATTTGGTACACTCAAGGAGGGGCCTTGCCTCCCCAATGTTAACCTGCACACAAATAATTTCAACTGATAACATGGGACTATGTGGGTGGCCCCCAGTCGATTTCGGCCTTCATTTTTTATACGTATTAGTTCCCTAATTATTTTCAGAATTTGACGCCCCGGGCGCCCTTCCCATTGCCGGGTTGTTTGCTGGAAAGGGCTTGCTGAAATCAGCCGTGCGTATCGCTGTTTCAGTGGATCTGCTTCCCCAGATCTTAGTTACGTTCTTTTATAACGCAGACTTGTTTTGACTTGGCTAATTGGCCTTACTTCCGCCCAGCTGAGGGGTGCACAAATGCTAGCTAGTAACCCTCCCACTTCCCCGTAGAGATAGGGGCAGTGACGTAGGATAAGCCATGTGCCTTGTGTTATGAATGCCTCGCAATCCTTTAGTGATTTTTGGTAAGGAATTAGTGAGGTCTTGCCAGTAACTTGGCAAGACGTCAATTCAGAAGATGTGCTAGGTGGATTTTGCAGTTATTGTTCTTTTGCGCCTTAGTGCCACCATTGCCACCATTGACATTGACATAGCAATTAGCTGAGCTTTAAGTAGGATTAATAGCATACATAATTATCCTAAATTTTGATTAGAAAGGTGAAGCTGGAGTCCAATTAGGTAATTAGCTAATTAAGCTTGCCATTGTCGCAACTTCTTTATTTGCCTTCGGGTTGCACTATTAAATACACATTGTGCGTACTTGTAATTATAATTTTAACGCGATTCCTACACCCACAGTTGCGGAGCTTTCGGATACGGATGCAACTAACAGGCGGGTGTGATTTTTAAAACATTGGGGGCGAGGCCAACGACTGGCCCCCCGAAAAACTCATCGGATTTGCTATTTTGGATAATTGTTTCATGGATGTTTATGTTATTGCAAATCGTCCAATAACTGGTGAAGTCGCATTTGAAGAGCAAACTAATGTAAATGTGAGCAGCAGAAAATTAATTTAAAATTAATTTTGTTTTTTTATTGGTGGGTTTAAAAAAAAAAAAAAAAAAAAAAAATTTTTTTTTTATTTATAAAAAAATTTTTTAAAAAAAAAATTTAAAAAAAAAACAAACCAAAAAAAAAAAAAAAAAATTAAAAAAAAAAAAATTAAAAAAAAAAGGGAAATAAAGCTTTTGATGTTTTTGCAAAAATTTTTATTTTTTTAAAAAGGGGGCAAACTAATCCAAATTGTTTTTTAAAACGTAGCAGAGCGTGGTTTCGATCCACGGACCTCTAAGTAGGTTATTGGGGGCCCAAATCAGCATTGGGGGGCAAAAATCAACATTGGGGGGGCCAAGCCCCCCAAAAAAAAATAAAAAAAAAAAAAAGGGGAAAACGTGGGGTTTCGTCCACGGACCTCTGGGTTATGGGCCCAGCACGCTTCCACTGCGCCACTCTGCTGATGTGAGGACTCGCGATGTTTGTCGGTGAACCTTTTGCTTTTCATGCAGTTTCCTTGGCCATAACGCTTCAGCATTCAACAATGTTTGACAGGTACAAAGCACTCTAATTGACATGTTCAAACTTCGAACCGTCCCTCCGCGCTTCCGGTCGATACGACTTCCCGACGGTCCAGTGTTTGGAGCAGCAAACTTGCTCCATCCACTGGAACCGTCCAGGTCACAATGGCATAGGCCAGCGAAGCGGGTCATATATTGAATTTGTAGTGCACGACCCTCCAAACCCCGATTCGATTCTGTAGGTCAAGCACACCTCCTCAAATGTCCTGCTCGCTGTGCATTGAAATGCTAGCCTTGGTTGGCAATGTCGGAATCACGGACGATCGAGCACCTGTATTATACTTAAGCTGGTCGATTCATGGGGGACATTGGGGGGGGGGGTGGCAAAAGGGTAGCTACCCCAGCCCTTCCATTCCAAAAATGGGTGCTCATCACTATCTATCGCACAGTATCTGTATCATTATTGATAATATTCATGAGTATTGAACCATAGCTGGAGAATAGTTCGATTTTAAGGGAAGGGGGACCACAGTACAGTTTGTCGGTCGCTCTTTCCCGTGAACACAGTAAAGGCCTGTTTACACGCGACAGAATTCCGGCAGAATCGTGCGTCGGCAGACCCGACGTCAGCGACGTCGGCGGCAGAAATTGGCAGGGAGCGGCAGAAAGTAGCAGGCGGCGGCAGAAATTAGCAGGCGGCGGCAGACTCTGACGTCACGCTTCATTCTGCCAACGTCATACTAGCAGGATGACGGCATCCATCCAATGCGCTATGAAGCGTCCCAGTTGTTTGTTTACTGTGTCATAGGGGATTCATTGCACTACTAATTGGGTCAAGAAATACCCACCTCGAGAGCATTAATGCCTAGGTATTTGGCACTACATCATTACAATAAGGGCGCCTTTTCTTGAGGACGCGGTAGTGAGGCTACCACAATAATACGGATGCAGGGAAAAAATATTTCTGTTACAGAGCTGAAAAAGGCTAAAAAAAGTGGAGTGTAGACAACTGTTCCTCATCCCTGTCAGGCTTAAGAAGGACCCGATAACCGAGCGGGGGTCTTTCTATCCCCCCCTCCGCACTTTAAGACCATATTTGGTGAAGCAGGGCCCACCTCGAGAGCATTAATGCCTCGGTATTTGGCACTACATCATTACGATAAGGGCTCCTTTTCTTGAGGACGCGGTAGTGAGGCTACCATAATAATACGGATGGAGGGAAAAATATTTATGTTATAGAGCTTAAAAGGGCTAACAAAAACAGTGTAGAAAACTGTTCCTCATCCCTACCAGGATTAAGAAGGGCCCAATAACCGAGCGGGGTCTTTATCTTTCCCTCCCCCCAAATTTTGAGACCATTCCTGTGCCACCGTCGAGGTACAGCGACGTGTTTAGAAGCGGACAAAGGAGGCGGGAAAACCAATGCGGTGGGGCCCCTCGGATGAGTTTTCACTGGGGAGATCCAAATAAATGTGGAACGGTCACACTGACTGGGGCGGGGAAGGGAATATGGCCATGACTCAGGGGTCACGCTTCCTCCCTCAGCTAACTTGCAAATAACAAAGCACGCATATTGAAACCCATGTATGTGGACGTTATCCTCCCTCATAAGCTTTATCAAAATAAAATGGCATCGTTTAGAAATTAAGGCCATAATTTTGGCAGATATGGACGCCCAGTGCGCGAACGCTGCCGCTCCTGTTACAACCGATACCGCCCCCGCTACGACCGGTCCTACTCCTGCTGCCGCTGCGGCCGGGACCACTCCCGCTGCCGCTACCGCAGTTCCTGCTGCCACTGCCAAAAATACAATACAATACAATACACTGCGGTCGGGCCCGCTCCTACTGCCTGTGTCAGGTAGGGATATCGCGGTGTGAAACTGCTTGTACCTCGGAGGGGGCACGCCAACGAGCGGAGGGGGCACGCCAACGAGCAGATGCGCCTTCTCCTGCTGACTGAAGCCCGCCGACGACTGCTTCGTAGGGTCATGCAGAACCGCCAGCAGCGCATATGGGTCCGGTCAGTCCTTTCCAGGAGGGGGGGGGGGGAGGCGAATTCTTCACAAGGCTGGTCGCGGAGCTCAGACATAACGAAGCAGACCACAAACGGTACTACCGGATGTCGCCTGTCAACTTTGACCAGCTCCTTGAGCTCGTCAGAGGTGATATCGAGAAAACAACCACCATCATGGGATGCGAGTTCCGATTTCATCCGAAGAACGACTGGCAGTAACATTGCGGTACTTTCTATAATTATTACCCATCATATTATCATTTCAGATCGCTATATAATATGTTTAGCTTGTCTGGTGAACGTTTCTAACCAATCCATGACATCTGCGCTTTATTAAACCGTTTACGGCATGTCTCTTTTATATCTGAATCTATGTGGGGGTGGGGGCGAGGGGGGATTCCACCAGCTAACTCCAGCATTGTGTGCAATTTATTATAATCTGCGTCCTGAGTGGACTCTCCATCTTGCTCTTACATTCGCAATGTCACCGTCGCCACGCTATTGTGTGTAGTGGCTTGTATAGGGTATGTCCTGAATAAAATAAAATAAAATATATATATATATACAGCAAATCCAAAAATTTGAAACTTGGATTTGATCAACTTGGTTTCAGGATTGCAAACATTAATTTGGTCACCACAATTATTAATTCATTCACTTAATCAGGTTGGCAAACATTAAAAATACTGCATTTAAACATAGTTTGCAATACAAATCCAATAATTCCCTCAAATACATTATTTACCCGGGGTTCACTATCCATAAATTTCCCAGATTTCCTTCATACACATATGTGTATGAACCTAACCACATATGTGGTCATGGAAAAACATTCAATAACTAACATAGGTACCTAGTACCCTGTGGTGTGCCCTCAATTCATTTTAGTCTGCCCATTGCGTTCATGGTCATGTACCTATTATGTAGTTCAGAATACATTACAAACGACAACGGAAAGCACAATTTACTCACCAATATCTCCATCCATGACAATCAGTACTTATTTTGCTAATGTAGAAGGTGCCTAATCGTCCAAAATCCGTACAGCAACAACAGAAGAAACCCCCGGCACTCGCGTCTGACGGCAGAACGCGGCAGACAAATTGAAATATTCCAAGTTGCCTGCCGCCGACGTCGCCGACGTCGATGAAACTACTAAATCAAAATTACAATGGCTAATACATTGCGTGACGTCACCCATTGGTGCTGTGACGTCAGAGGCTCCGGACGTCGCCGACGCCGGGTTCTGCTCGATTCTGCTCGGTTCTGCCGGGTCCTGCTCAGTCCTGCCAACGTCACGATTCTGCCGGGATTCTGTCGGTTTTCTGCCGCGTGTAAACAGGCCTTAAAGTTGATGCTGAATTTCCAGATTTAAGGGGGCATCGTATCACGGTCCGCTCGTTCCGCCACCTAATGCTCTTCACTAGCACTTACCCGCCGAGCGAATTTCGCAGCCTTCACATCCGGCGCGGAAAGTTTGTCATCCCTAGTTATCTCCGTCCAATTCAGACAGATCTCCGGGAAAACGGCCGCGCTGCATGTTACGAGGCACCAGCAGCCGACTTTCAAACTTTTGATGAACCATTCACCCTCCAGGGAGGGTCGAGCAAGACAGTCCCGCGGCGTGTTATGGATACCGGCCACCTCGGCCAGGCTCTGCACTGGAAACATGAGGTGAAGGCATGCACCAGAGTGCAGTTGAGATGCGTGCAAATGCATCTGCATCCAATGTGGAGCCTCGACGCTGGGATAGTTACCATGCCAGGTCAGGTCAAAATAGAATAGCTTACACAAAGCATGATATAAAATGGGTTGCAAAAGCTCGCCAGGAATTATGTGAAGTGCCGGAGGATAGAATTTGCCTCTGAATAATTACTTGGTCCAGGACGTGTGTCCCTGGTATTAATACGTGTAGCATCTGATCTCCAGACTGCTACCTGGTCTCCAGAATATTCGGGCGACTGCCTGGCCTCTGGAAGTGTGTCGTCTGGTGTAATCTGGTATCGTCTGGAGTCGTCTGGTGTCATGTAGTGTCGTCTGGTGTCATCTGGTGTCGCCTGGTGTCGTCTGATGTTGCCTGGTGTCGTCTGGTGTCTTCTGGTGATATCTGGTGTCGTCTGGGGTCGTCTGGTGTAGTCTGGTATCGTCTGATGCCGCCTGGTGTCGTCTGGTGTAGTCTGGTGTATTCTGGTATCGTCTGATACCGCCTGGTGTCGCTTGGTGTCGTCTGGTGTCGTCTGGTATCGTCTGGTGTCGTCTGGTGTCGTCTGGTGTCACCTGGTGTCGTCTGGTGTCATCTGATGCCGCCTGGTGTCGCTTGGTGTTGTCTGGTGTCGTCTGGTGCCGTCTGGTGTAGTCTGGCGTAGTCTGGTATCGTCTGATGCCGCCTGGTGTCGCCTGGTGTCGCCTGGTGTAGTCTGGTATCGTCTGATGCCGCCTGGTGTCGCCTGGTGTCGTCTGGTATCGTCTGGTGTCGTCTGGTGTCATCTGATGCCGCCTGGTGTCGCTTGGTGTCGTCTGGTGTCGTCTGGTGCCGTCTGGTGTAGTCTGGCGTAGTCTGGTATCGTCTGATGCCGCCTGGTGTCGCCTGGTGTAGTCTGGTATCGTCTGATGCCGCCTGGTGTCGTCTGGTGTCGTCTGGTGTCGTCTGGTGTCGTCTGGTATCGTCTGGTGTCGTCTGGTGTCGTCTGGTGTCACCTGGTGTCGTCTGGTGTCATCTGATGCCGCCTGGTGTCGCTTGGTGTCGTCTGGTGTCGTCTGGTGCCGTCTGGTGTAGTCTGGCGTAGTCTGGTATCGTCTGATGTCGCCTGGTGTCGCCTGGTGTCGCCTGGTGTAGTCTGGTATAGTCTGATGCCGCCTGGTGTCGCCTGGTATCGTCTGGTGTCGTCTGGTGTCATCTGATGCCGCCTGGTGTCGCTTGGTGTCGTCTGGTGTCGTCTGGTGCCGTCTGGTGTAGTCTGGCGTAGTCTGGTATCGTCTGATGCCGCCTGGTGTCGCCTGGTGTAGTCTGGTATCGTCTGATGCCGCCTGGTGTCGTCTGGTGTCGTCTGGTATCGCCTGGTGTCGTCTGGTATCGTCTGGTGTCGTCTGGTGTCGTCTGGTGTCGCCTGGTGTCGTCTGGTGTCGTCTGGTATCGTCTGGTGTCATGTAGTGTCGTATGGTGTCGTTTAGTGTCGTCTGGTGTCGTCTGGTGTCGTCTGGTATCGTCTGGTGTCGCCTGGTGTCGCCTGGTGCCGTCTGGTGTCGTCTGGTGTCGTCTGGTGTCGCCTGGTGTCGTCTGGTATCGTCTGGTGTTGTCTGGTGCCGTCTGGTATCGTCTGGTGTCATGTAGTGTCGTCTGGTGTCGTTTAGTGTCGTCAGGTGTCGTCTGGTGTCGTCTGGTGTCGCCTGGTGCCGTCTGGTGTCGTCTGGTGTCGTCTGGTGTCGCCTGGTGTCGTCTGGTATCGTCTGGTGTCGTCTGGTGCCGTCTGGTGTCGTCTGGTGTCATGTAGTGTCGTCTGGTGTCGTTTAGTGTCGTCAGGTGTCGTCTGGTGTCGTCTGGTGTCGTCTGGTGCCGTCTGGTGTCGTCTGGTGTCATGTAGTGTCGTATGGTGTCGTTTAGTGTCGTCTGGTGTCGTCTGGTGTCGTCTGGTGTCGTCTGGTGTCGTCTGGTGTCATGTAGTGTCGTCTGGTGTCGTTTTGTGTCGTCAGGTGTCGTCTGGTGTCGTCTGGTGTCGTCTGGTGTGCTGCAGTCTGCTGCCGCCGTGGACCGGAGTGCGGTGTGCCGAGATCGACTGCCAGCGTCGTACCTGCCCAGCTGTCGCAGTTGGGTTCTGTGCGCCGCATTAGCACACACATTAGCGGAAATTATGGTTTGATTAATCCGGCCGGAAGCGCTTGGTAATGGATGGCTGAGCGGGCTGTGCGGTGAGGGGCTCTCATATCCGCCGTTCGCGTATAGCTCCAGCACCGGGCCGGCCGAGAAGCCGCCAGTGAGAAGCTTCGTGGCAAATCAGGTGGACCCAGACCTGCCGGCCGTGGACATTGTACTGGCAGTGCCTCTGGCTGCATGACGGTGGTGTGGCTTCGTGCGAACTGCTGGCTCTGATGAGACGTGGTGCTAGTCGCGGCCGGTGGGTATCCCACCGGAGGTGGTGGTGTCGAAACACCAGCTGCCTGGCTCTGTGTGTCGTTTTAGATTAGCATGGTGCCTGTGTCACCCCTGCTCTTATACTCTGACCTAGACGGATAGCCGTATCCCTTTTTAGCAAGTAAAACCCATCTCACCAAGTCGGTGACATACCATACTTCGGGGTAACTGCATCCATGTCAATCGCTTTTCATTTGAACCGTCGACACTGACCTGTGATGTGAGGTGAGGGCACACTACCTTTCAGAAGTGTGGGCGGCTTTTGTCACCTCTTCCACCACATGGAGGGTGACACAGTATTCCAACACATTCACCCAGCTTTGAGGTCTGAAATGTGCAGTACCGGGAAATGATGTCTGGAATATATACACCATTTGCAATGCATCCAGGCCAGGACATGAATCGAGGGAAGATATAGGTAATCGGTATGAAAGCTTGTTCGACATGAGAGTGACCTATATGTCCCTGGAATCGTTTCCAGGCATGGATGCATTGCAAATGGTGCATATATTCAAGACATATTCATGTTCATGCATATATTTCCCGGTACTGCACATTTCAGACATAAATGCGGGGTGAATTTGTTGGAATAGTGGTGGGAGAGGTGACATAAGCCGTCGACACTTCTGAAAGGTAGTGTGCCCTCACCTGATTTTCTCCTCATTCATATGCACCTACATGCCAGATGCAGTAAACTGCTGTACACTGGGCAGCACGCAGTGATGAAGTAAAATGAATGAAGACAATCACTGAATACAATACATCAAGTTTTGTCGTCTATCCACAGCCGGGTGTAACTTCCCAAACATGAATGCCGCTGGGCCGTGGCAAATGTTTTATTTTCACGTCACTCATTCCAGTGAGCGCCCGTAGGTCCGAAGTTTGGCCTCAGCGACCTGGAAGAAACAAGTGCCCCTCCCCCTCCTCCCCACCTCCAAGCATATAATGTTTCACCCATAGTTGGGGCATCAGTTTGAGTGCACCTGAAACTGTGGGGTAGGGAAGGGCTTGAAAGAAATTATTGGGAGGGTTCACCAACGCCGCTCTGGTGGCGGATTCGAGAGGCTGGCTCGACAGGAGCATGGGGTCCCACGATAAACATGTCTTATCATAGCAGAAGCTCGCTCCGAGGACCAGAAAACTCGCTCCCAGGGCCGAAAATATGCGACAGGAACCGCCGAGATCGCGTTGGGGCCACAGCTAAGTACAACGTGCCCCGCAAACTCGAACCGGTCCCCCCAAATATCGCGCTCGGGACCCACAATTCCCATCGGTAGACCGACAAATTTGGTCCGGGCATAAAAAAAATTCACGTCGGGACTCCCAAAAATTGGCGTCTAGGGCCTCACATAAGCACAATGTGAGACCAAAAATCGCATCGGTATCCGAAAAAATCAAGCCGGATCCCTTCAAAATAAGGAGGGATTTGAAAAAAGGTCTGGGTCAGGAAAATGGCTCTGGAGCACCGAACATGTCATCAGATGTCTTCACAAATCGCGTACGTCCTCGAGAAACATACCGGATGTCGACAAATTGAGGTGAGATACAAAAGCATGGCGCCAGGGGCTCGACAAATCTGGCCGGATACAAAAACATGGCGCCAGGGGCTCGAAAAATCAGGCTGGGATCCGGACTTTATAATACATTCAGAAGAGATCCACAACAATCGCCTTGAGCCCAGAAAACTGGTGTTGGGTCCCCGGAACCAAGCGCCTGGGCGCGATAAGTCGCGCTGGGACCCAGACAAATCGCACCGAAGCCCCCAAATCGCACCAGGCCCCACAAATGTGCGTCAGAAGCCCCAAATAAACACAGCGGGACCCTAAGAGCATAACGGTGGCCGAAAATGCAACTGGCCCTCCAAAGCGCACAGTCTCGCAAAAAGCGACCACGCCTTAAAGCATCCGTTGCAGCCAAAATACACATCCTAGGAGCTTAAAAAGTACACCGAAAGCTCTCAAGGCATACAGGGGCCATGCGACCGCACACTGGCCTGAAAAAAGAGGCTGGGGCCGCAAAAAGCAACATGGTCCCAAAACGAACAAAAAGAACAGGCACCAAATAAACACCTCGGATCTTTGAAAACGCCCCGACACCTAAAAAAAATAATCGGTGCACAAAAAGCAACAAACCCTAAAACAAGCAGAGGTTTCGAAGATGTGTTGGACCCCTAACAAAAATGGATTGGAGCCCTAAGACACATCCGTAGACGAAGAAAGACGAAAGGGGTCGAAAAAAGAACACTGAGACAGGGCCTCGGTCCGGCAGCCAATCTGGGAGCACTTTAATCAAAGGTATGGGGTGCATCAAAGCTCAGCGGGTATCCGCAATTTTTCTTTTTCCTTGTTAGCTTCTTAACCACCATAAAATGCATGAAGTAGGGAACTGATGATCGAATTTAATTAATCGAATTTTCGCAGTGAACGCCCATACGAAGCATTCCGTTACGTCAAATATGGCGCAAGTCTACCATGTGGCAGCAATTAGCAAAACGTAGGAGGCCTAGCAGAAACCGTAGCATCGCACGACGTGTGGCGAATGCGCCGAATGCGCAAGATGGTTGTGCACATGCACGAATGTTGGCGTCGTGGCGACCGGGCGCTATGAACTGGAATGTCTGAAATTGGGAAATTTTACATTTTAAAGTGATTTGTATAAGTCTAATTTCAGCAGTGTGAGGAGACTTATCAAGGGATACCAAAAGAAAACCTTGGAACAGGGTGGGGGAGTTAAGGTTGAAATCCGACGAATCAGAAACGATAGTGGTAGATTAGGCCCCTCCACAGGACAATTCAGTTGATCACTAATTATTTTATTTAAGAAGGTCCCCTTTGACAAAATAGTGGTCGAAATCTGAGGTCTTTTTTTAATTGAGTAGGTGGACCCCCTCCAAATACGTTTGCCCCTCCCCCTTTAAGCAAATATAGGTACGCCACTGGTCCTCCAATAATTTTCAGAAACATATGCCCATGGGGCAAAGCCAGCATTGAGGGGGCAAATTCCCCCTCACAAGCATACAAAACAACACCGATGCCCATATAAAATGGGAGGAAAGATGTTTTTAAATGCATTTTCTTCCTACAAACTTGTCTTCTGTGATTACAGCCTGCATGATTAGAGCTTCCCAGCTTCAATACCTTCTCAACGACGTCATTTACAAAACAGTACAACACTGCGAAAACCATGGGCGTGACGGCGTGGCATTTGAAGCTTTTGCATTATTTATGCATTGTCATTGATGCATTGTTGTTCAATGCTTGTTCTTGCCGTGAATTTATTCGTTAAGGATTTATTATTGTAGTTTGGGTGCCAGGTGCCTTGCAGCCAGCACCAAATGTTATTTAAACAAAATCAATTTATCCCTAAGATGGCGATCAGAAAACCAATTAAATCCATTTCTCGTTGTCACCATCGCAAAATTGTCGTCCTGGGAATGAGAAATGATCGTTTAAGCTTGCTTATGACATCAAGCTGGTGGGAATAACTAACAGTAGTGATGAATCTAGCTATATTCAGTGAGACTTGGTGGACATAGAAGTTGCTTGATCAATGGGAGATATCTTTAAAATATTCTTAGCACCAGCCCTGCCAGCTCGCTGCAATCTAGAGACCAGCGGGAAGATTCTTATGATTGAGAGAGCATTAAGACATTGTTTTGTTTTGGCACTTAGATATTTATCCACATATTGCTTATTTATGCCCTGGTATGGCTCAGTTATCAGCGAAAAAAGAAGATTTTTGCTATTGCGTTTTGCGTAAAGGATGCACCATGTCAAGAAAAACAAGACACCAATTTGAAATCATGTTTCCCATTCTGGAACCATAGTAAGAGCCTAAAAAACAATAGGAGGCCCTAACACAGTGGAGGCCCCTTTCGGGGGCCCTTTTCTGACCCTTTGAACATTGCCCCCCCCCCCCCCCTGGAAGAATTTCGTGGCGACGCCACTGGATAGGGCAACGAAAGAACGTCAGATGATGAGAAATTATTTTTCCAACTTACACATCTGCAGCTCTCCATTGTAGCTCTTGTAGTTTCTTAACAAGGGTTGCACATTTTATGATCATCATAGTGTCGTAGCTTATTTCCATGCAACGGCGTGATTTTACTTCATAACATCTGGTGGTTACTTACAGTATGTATTTAATTGCCATCAAACATGGCAACGGTGCAGTCTTACCATACTCGACCATGCTAACATCACACAAAGAAGTACAATTATGCTTTCTTTCCACCTACCGAGCATCGTTTACATGGAAGTCGAACGCCTATTGCAAGCCACTCTTTACTGTCACGGTGCACGTAGGCTGTGCCTGGAAACATCATTTTCACCACCTTCATGTGGCTTCATTGGTCACGTTCTTGGGACACTGCGTATGTGAACATTGCGCATGGGGCACTGCACTGCACAATGGTACATATGTACACTTACAACAAGTTAAGAAGCGCGAATGACGAAACATTGCACGGACAAAACATGCGAGTTTATATGACACGCGCAAAGTAAGTCAAATGCTTGAGGGTACATTCACTTCAGAGTCTCACGGATGTTTAAGTTGCTATGTCTATGATAATATTCGTGGATAAGCATTACAGAAATGGAACTCAAATCTGAACGCCACCATTGTAATCGCACTACTGCTATGTCTTCACCTCGCATTCACCTGGATGCATTCATCTGTCGCCCTTGATCCCATGACAACTCGCTTACGAGCACCGCTGTGTGGCTGAAAGATGAAATACTGTGAAATTGTTGCGTGCCTTTTAGAGTGATCACTTTTGCGAAACGGCTGCGAAGTGCCACTGCTGTTTCATTAAGTTCGCCCTTCGTGACAAACATGAAATGGACACTACTCATGCATTTTTCAGTCAAGAATTGAAACATTGAATCAACAGTTAAAATCTGACTCGTCGTAGGACGCTTCAGGCTTTCACGATACTTGGCTCGTTTTGCGTACCACCAATACCGTCACATGCTCCCTTGACATGTGAAGTAGAAAAGAAGTTCCAAGCACATACAACACCAAAGTCCTGCTCGTGGGGACAGATATTTACAAAATTATACTTATTTGTATACTGAGCGGCGCAGCCGTCACTGAAGTAGTGGACTTTTTGGAGGCCTGGCGCGAAGCTTTGGATCACTGGAATTAACTTTCGAATGAATGTGTGCACCATTGCCGTGTTATGCTTTGTGCTATCCAAGATGAAGCAATAGCTTTGGTGGTGTGATTTGCGCCCTTCTTCCAGTACACAACAAACGGGTGAACCGAGCACTGGGGTGCGTCCCAATGAAACCCTTGGGCAACATCTGCACCACGAATGAGTAATTTTCAGTAAAACCACCTTGAATTGCTGCTTCATTTTCCTTCACATTCTCCTTCAAGTGCGCAAAATACCTGCCGTGTTCCCGTGCCACATGATGGTGTTTCGTCAGCTTTGCATTTTTTTGTTGGCTGAGTATTTTGAGTAACTCTTCTTTACTTTCAGAATAGTCCACCAAAGTGCGGCGATCCGTAGTTACCACTGCTTAAACTTAATTTCGTCATCAGTCTCGTTATTCGCATCATCGCTGCCCAGTTCCTTGAAGAATGCCAAAATCCCTTCTTCGCCCGGGCACTGTTCGCAGGCATGCATCGTACAGCCGCGGCTGTTGGCGTCACATACCGCGTGGCATAATATATCGCGGTAGCTGGTGTCTTTTAGATCCAGCGCCGGGATCATCAGTTTTGGATTCTGATGGTGTGTGCAGACACACACTGAGTGGGTGCCGCCGCTCCCAGCCAGCACACAGTGTCTCAGCCGCAGGATGGCGAAGCGCGAAAACCCGATGCGCGGGTTATTGGGATCTTCTTAGTACAGCTTGTATATCTCTTGGAGATTTCCGAGGATGAGACGTTCTTGTACTTTTACTGTACTGCCATCAGAGGCGCGGACCGGAACGTAGTCGCTTTTGCCAGGACACATCCTACTCACACTGTCTGACTCGTAGAAAGATCGTAGTGTTGCCTGATCTTCCTTGCTTATCAACCGACCATTATGCAGCTTCTGAACATCTGGAAGTATGCCGCATGTCTGTTTCATCTGGCGACTCTTCTTCACCATGTAATTTGTCGTCTCGAAGAATTCAGCCTTACGGGTCTGCTGAACTGGCGACAGGGTCTGGTTGGCTAGTCGTCTTTTGCAGTCGCTGCTGCTATTTTTTTTCTTAATGTCGACCCCTGTTTCGTATGCAGCAGCCTATCCTATTTAGCTACACGCTTTATTACAGGTTCGATTGATATTGGGCTTTCCCATCGCCAGCTATTCAAAGGTTAGGACAGCCAGCTTAGGAATGCCTCAGAATGCTAATACATATGTAATTTGTCTGCTTGTTCAATACAGATGGTTACATCCTGTTTTTTTTCTTTTTGTTTGCAGATAGGCCGCCACCAGTTATTAGTAGAAGTAGCCCCAGGAGCACCTCAGCTAGGTAGCAAGCTAGTAACGCAAAGGAGCTCCTGGGGCCACAAAGTGAAATGTGTTATGAGGGGGAAAATGGAGAAGTTGGATCATGTACATACACATGCACAAGCACACAAACCTGCCTATGCCCACACATGAAACATGTACACCTACACATATTTCACATACATAGACACATGTGTACTCACATATCTACACAAATATACATACATACACATACTAACAAGCACATACATAAACATACACACATGCACACATTTTGCAGTGTGCAAATGATCAAGGTTAATTTTGATCACCAGTTAATTTGTGATATATGAGCTAATGAAATGAACTCTGATAACATTTTTTTATATCTTGTTTCTTAATAGGCACATGATTGCAGGAAGGAAATTTTGTACCAATGATACTGTTCCAAGTTCTTGGTGCTATAAATGGTATGGAATGAAGTCTATAGGATTTCGATGAAGAAGGTACATGGAAATGTTCAACGTGCCTTAAATTACTTGGTGATGAGTACTGGAACATATTCATTATAGTGATTGGTAATGTTTGATTAAAAAATCTGTGAAGTAGTAATATGCTCTGTTCATGCACTATATGAGGGAACTTCAGAATGTTATATTTCACAAACAATTCATTTGTAGGGTGGCGACTTTCAGCTCCTCCATGGGACTGTCGTATCTGAAACAAAAGACCAACACAAATACTTAATAACGCTGCTACGAGAGGGAGAGATGGAGAGATAAAAAAAATTAGAGGGAGAGAGTACTTATATATATAGCAGTGCCCTCACCCGAACTTCGGACGAGTTCAACATTGATCCTATGGGTGTTGCATGGAAGGTATTGAATTCAAAATCTCCCTTACTCTGCCATCTCAACTTTGGCATAGTTCCCGTGTCACTGAAGCTATCTCAAATAACTAAGGATGTTGTTCATACATATCTGTTGGTATGCTTTGCGCTTTAAAAGGAAAATACAAATTAATAGCTCGCAAATTGAACGCATTTCGCACGAGATTGTGTGTACATACCTCACCAAGTCGTCATCCACTGCTCGCTTCTGCTATTTTGCAGTCGTGGTCATAGGCGTAGCAATCTCAACCCCCAGTGAGTCTTCAATTTTATTTTAAGCACTGCTTGCCTTTCTCAGCTTATCTCTTCCGACACTTGCCCTCTGATCCTTGTGCATTCCTTCTGAAAAGGAATACCAATGGGATTTACAACTACGGTTGCAGCAATTGTAGGTAGGTAAATTTATTTTTCTAAAACGCATCAGGTCTGCTATAGATGTTTTACAGCTGCCCACGAATGTCGTGCCTAATTCTAATGCTGAAACGGCCACTTAATGGCGAAAATGTACTGCAAAATTCAAATAGCACAAAATACACAACTAAAATCCGTTCGCCGCCAGGTGTCAAGGTGGAAACACGTCGGTGTGGAGCTCCTGCTTTCCAGATAAGTTGTTGCACAACCGGGCAGTATCCTAGGCTTAACTGTGGATAGGTATTTAGCAATTACTTCTGTGCATATATTTGCAGTTTTATCTCATAGGTTTCTTTTTTAGCAAGCCGATTATAATATTTAAAACTAGAGACGCTGCCCAGGGCCATTTTGTCCATTCTGTCTGTCTTTGTCTAGTGTGTCAGTGTTTTCAGCCATTTATTGCATTTTTGGCAGTTATTCAGCGAGTGATTTCTTCTTTCTTTAAAACCACAGTCAACTTTCTGCACAGTGATTACCTTGTAAGTGCTGCATAGTTAGGAACTAGCATACACCTAAGCTTTGTCGGTTATTTCGCTCTGCTCTGTTATTTGGTAAATCATTTTGCAGCAAGTTACTTTTCAATCTCAATCTAGGAATAAGCTGCAGACTTTAGGATGGTTACTACCAGGATGCAGGCACTAGAGGATGAGGTTAGGGCCCTTAAGGCAGAGCTTTACAAGCTCAAAACTTCCCTTGCTTCACAGGGCAGGCCAGCAAGTAAGGGGCGGTCTGTAGCAGGGGCATCATATTCCCAGTTGGTCACAGGCCACCAGGTAACTGTAGCTTCCCCTGCTGTGGAGGTGGCAGGGAGGTCTGAAGAGAGAAGTGTTCCTAGTGAACATAATATTTCTAGTTGTAGCTCACAGGAGGGGCAGTGGTTTAAAGTCAGGGGGTGGAGGATTTGGAGGCATGAGCCTAAGCAAGGGGGCAGTGAGTGGCAGGTGGTAGGTGGTAGGAGTGGGAAGCAACCTAGTGAAGCAGCTCAACAGGCAGGAGTAGTAACATCCAATAGGTTCCAGGCATTGGAGGACTGCCCCCAGGATAGTGATAGCAGCAAGGAGAAAGTGCTAGTCGTAGGAGACTCTCGTGTGCGGCATTTAGATAGGGCATTCTGTCAAGGTCAGAGAGGTAGGAGGTGCATCACCAGGCCTGGTGCCAAGGTTAGAGACCTGGTCCCAGTGGTCGCACAGGCCACCAGTGAAAACCAGTGTAGTACAGTTATAGTGCAGGTAGGAGTGAACAACATAGGTCCTGCTAGGAGTGAGGAGCTGATGCAGGACTACAGGGCCCTTCTGGCCACCCTGAAGCAAAGCAATAGCAGAGTTATTGTGACAGCTATTCTGCCTAGGGCTGGAGTCTCCCCTGAGTGGAGCTCTAGCGCACTGGCAGCCAATGCCAGGGTAGGTAGGCTTTGCAATGAGTTAGGTTTGACTTTTGTTGACAAGTGGTGCAGGTTTTATGGCTCATCTGACCTCTATCAGAGGGATGGCCTGCACTTCTCCGAGAAGGGGATGCAAGTGTTAGGCAAAGTATATGAACATGTCCTTCAGGGAAACTAGATAATGGGGTGGGGAGGGAAGAATTGGCATTGCCATCTCAGGGATAGGCCAATAGTGACAGCATAGGCAATAGAACCTCACAATCAGCAAATAGGGGTAGCAGTAGATCAAGGGGGCAGAGTGGTAGCTCATCCAGAGATGATAGAGCTACTCAACATGAAAAAGCCAAAGAGGGTCATGGAACTTTTGTTAAGTGTATGATGCTTAATGCTCAGAGCATTCGATCCAAATTTGATGAGTTCAAGTGTTATGTTGCTGAGGAGAAACCAGATTTTGTTTGCATTACTGAAGCATGGGTCAGTGAGGGGTATTTTGGGGATAACTTGCTGGACTATGAGATCCAGGGATACAATATGTTTTCATGCAATAGAGGTCCAGCAGTGAAAGGGGGTGGTGTAATGCTGTATGTGAATAGCTTATACAGTTCTCAAAAAGTAGCAGATAGGGTAAAAAATGTGTCTGTGGAGTCCATTTGGCTTGATGTTGCTGTCGGAAAAGGCAACAGCAATAAACTGAGGATAGGAGCTTTGTATCGATCAGGAACCTTGCCACATTCTCAGCAACTGGAGCTCGATAAAGTGATTTGTGATGAAATCAGTAAAAACTTTCAGAGGAAATGCCTTATTCTTGGTGACTTTAATCTAAAAGGATATGAAAATGTTGGTGTTGGCTCCCCATCATGTAAACTGTTTAGGAAATGCCTTGAAGAGGACTTGTTCTTACACCAGTTTGTAACGGAACCAACCAGGAAGGGCTCATTCTTGGACCTTGTCTTCTCAGATTTAAGTGATTTAGTTCAAGACTTGACTGTAGGAGAAACTCTGGGAAGAAGTGACCATAACATAGTAAGATTCAAGGCACAGGTAGCAGGGAAAATCAAGGATAATTTGGCAAAGATTTAAAATTTTAACAGGGCAGACTTTGACTGCATGAGAGAGGCTTTAAGTGCCATAAAACGGGAAGAAGAATTATTTGATTTAAATGCCTGTGAAATGTGGGAAAAGTTCAAATCTTACTTGAGGGAAATTCAGATTAGACATGTCCCCCAAAAGCAAAGGCGCAAAAGAAGGGTAGGAAAGCCAGCATGGCTTACACCAGATGTGATGAAAGCAATTAAGGCGAAGAAAGATGCATTTAGAGTATTTAAGGAAGCTTCAAATATCGTAAATCTAAGGTCGTATAAAAAAATATAGAGATGCTGTGAAGCAGAAAATCAGAGCAGCAAAGAGAGCAAAAGAATTGGATTTGGCTAGGAACTGTAATGGGGACAGTAAAAAGTTTTTTAGTTTCTACAAGCTAAGTAAAGTTTCAAGCACAATTGGTCCACTGGAAGTAAATGGGACTATATTGAGCGATGATGGTGAGATGGTTGAGGAGCTGAGCAAGCAGTTTAAATCAGTGTTTACAGTGGAGGATGTGACTAATCTGCCAACCGTGAACCACAGTTCAATGACAGGTGATCAGATACACGATGTTGATTTCATTGATAGTGATATGGTTTTCAATTATATCAGAAAAATAAAGCCAAACAAGGCAGCAGGACCTGATGGAATTTATGCTAGGGTATTGCGGGAAGTTGAAAAGGAAGTGGCAATTCCACTTAGTATAATATTTTGTAGATCAGTTTCACAAAATTAAATTCCTACAGATTGGAAACGGGCAAATGTAGTTCCTATTTTCAAGAAAGGAGAAAGAGGGAAAGTTGAAAACTATAGGCCAGTAAGCCTCACATCCCTAGTCTGCAAGGTACTCGAATCAATTATCAAGGATAGAATAGTTAGTTTTCTGGAAGGAAACAGATTGATTCAAGATACTCAACATGGGCTTAGAAAACGGCGATCGTGTCTCATAAATCTCTTGGACTTTTTTGAATTTTGCTACAGAACAATTTGATCAGGGAAATCAGGTTGATGTAGCATATCTTGACTTTAGTAAGGCCTTTGACAAGGTACCCCATAGACGGTTAATGATGCAGCTGCAGGTCCATGGTATTGCAGGTAGCATCCTAAAATGGATAGAGTTGTGGCTTTCAGATAGACAGCAGAGAGTGATGCTAAATGGTACAAAGTCATCATGGCAAAATGTTCTTAGTGGAGTACCCCAGGGGTCGGTACTGGGGCCACTATTGTTCATTATATATGTGAATAGCATTGAATGTGGCCTAAGCAGTAAGGTTTTGAAATTTGCGGATGATTTGAAGATCTTTAGGGCAATAACAGGGCACAATGAGCAGGTTTTGCTGCAGAAAGACTTAGACGAGCTAGTGAAGTGGTCCGAAAAATGGCAAATGAAGTTTAATTTTGATAAGTGCAAAGTCATGCATGTAGGTAGGCAGCATATGAAGGGTCCATACTTGATGGGTGGCCAAGTACTATCTGTGACTCAGCAGGAGAAGGACTTAGGTGTTATTTTGAACACAAAATTGGGGGCATCAGAACAGACCAAAGAAGCCAGGAGGAAGGCACTAAGAATGATTGGGGCAATACAGAGGAATGTGTCATAAAAAAGTGAGGAGGTCATCATGAAGCTTTACTGTGCATATGTCAGGCCACATTTGGAATACTGTGTCCAAGCTTGGTCCCCTAGTTATGAGAAAGATTGTTGACTTTTAGAGAGAGTACAAACGAGGGCAACAAAAATGGTTAATGGTATAGGCAACCTGGCATATGAGGAAAGATTGAAGAAATTGAATATGTTTTCACTTAGATATAGAAGGCTGAGAGGAGATCTCATGGAGGTTTTTAAATTTGTTCGTGGTCAGGAACAGGGATATCTCAGGGAAATGTTTGAATTTAACAGAAATGATGCAATTAGAGGTCATCAATTCAAAATTAAAGTTAATCACAGCAGGACAAGGTTAAGACAGTCTTTCTTCACGAACAGGGTAGTAGAACACTGGAACCAGCTGCCAGGAACCATTGTCAGTAGCAACACACTGAACATCTTTAAAAACGGCATAGACAATCATTATAAGAATAGGGGCTTGTTTTTCTGTATTCCAGGGGGGTTGATCGACAGGGAGGAGTTGGGAGTTGAGAGGAGTTTGAAATTGTTGAGTGTGTTATGCAATAGCAAGTGAGTCTCTTATTAAGTCTAAACGCTTTATAACTTTATATAGGGTGTACCTAGCAGTGGATTCAGCACCTTCCTTCGGGATGTGATACTGATGAGATTGTCTATGGTAGCACAATGGGTATGATGGGAGGAGTTTGTAATTGTTGAGTGTATTATGCAATAGCAAGTGAGTCTCTTATTAAGTCTGAACGCTTTATGAATTTGTGTGGGGTGTGCCTAGCAGTGGATTCGGCACCTTCCTTCGGGATGTGATGCTGATGAGATTGTCTATGGTGGCACGATGGGTGTGACGGGAGGAGCTTGTGATTTTTGAGGGTGTTATGCGGTAGCAAGTGAGTGGTGCTAGATAGGCTGGGATATATAGCTTCCTAGGAACTTGGGATAAGGGATTGATTGGGGTGGGAGTATGTACATTCCTAGTACCTTATCTAGATAGGCTTAACCCATTAAAGCCCGGACCCATTTTCCGTCCAAATTTTCAGGTTTTTTTGGCATGTAGCCTAGTTATGGGGAACTAAGAAAATCTGGAAATTAAAAAAAAATACTCGATAGTTTTTGGATACAGATGCGACCAAAAATGGCCACGCGGGCGCCAGCGACGGGCGGGCGGCCGCGCGGTGGCGGGCGGCAGGCGGGCAGGCCGCGCGGTGACGGGTGGCGCGGGTCCGCGCAGCGGTGGATGCCGGTGGAAGGCATAAAAACCGCTGGATATCCATTATTAGGAATGTACGGATAAGGTAGTTGAGGAGTTTTTTTCCTATACCTATGCTTTTGCAGTGTTACGACGCAGCACGTAGCAGATTGTCCTATTATTCAGATCATCTGATCCATTGCCCTATGACGATCATGAAACGAACAAATAATAAGCAGGTCAAGCCGAAACGTTTATTGTGCGATGCTCATCCCCGGATCATTCCAAAACGAACTGCATACTTAACACCCATTCAAAAGCATGCGTTTACGAGCTGTGAGATACATTACGTGTTCAAACGCCATACATGACCATTGACCATTCAGCAGTCTTTACGACATATCGTGATAAACGAGCACAAACTGCGAGTGTAGGTGAAGACTCAACGTAGGTAGGTACACCATACGCATTCACCCCCAGTATAACACAGGAAGTCATCCTACCATTGCATGTGGAGGTGAGCTGTGACAATCACAAACCAATGGCATGCACACGACCGGGCACCGACGGCCCCAAATCATGGCGCAATCCGAATACACCTCGGTGGCAGACTAACTGCCTACCTGCTCTCTCATCTCTGACGGATAACGCCCTGGCCGTGCAGTCTACCTACATGTATGTGCTCTAGGCCGTGTGGTAGGCGACGAAGCAGGCGAAGCAGAGAGGCACATCACACTTCACGCACTTCTTGGTGGACCTCCGCTGGCACTTCTCTAGCTGGCAGCGCCGGCGGAAGCCTAGGTTGGTGGGCAGGTGTCCCACGCCGTCGTACCGGAGGCTGCCAGGGATCCACACTCCGTGTTTACGCTTCGGACAGCTCGCCTTTGCCCCACCTCCGGTGCTGACCCTGGCAGCGGTCATCAGATAGGTGGTGGCGATGTCACGGCGGAACTGGAGCAGCGTCAGTTTCTGCTGCTGAGGCACTGCGGCGCGGTGTAGCAGCCAGCTGTTGACCATGGCCATGTCCAGAGCACGGGTGATGAGACACCAATACCACTTTTGCCCCGGATGGACACCAGGTACTGGCCCAGCATCCAGTCATGGAGGTCCACGCCGCCCATGCCTTGGTTGTACGCTTTCAGCAGTTTGGGCTGCGGAACTTCCACGCGTTTCTTCTCCATCCTGTCATAACGGTATGCAGAGGTCGCCGGATCCACAGTGTCAAAGTTGGTCATGATGTTGACCACCTTGTTGTCCTTCCACCTCACCAGCAGCACCTCGTCTGTCGAGTCAAAGTGCTGCTCGTGAGTACCACGCTTTTCTTGTTCATTGCCTTGAGTGGTGTGACCGCGCACTTGTCCAGTCTGTCTCTCGTGCCGTACCAGTGGCGCGCAGACCACGAGCCTTCAGCGTCGCCAGCAGCGTCCGCGACGTGAACAGGTTGTCGAAGAACAGTCTGTGGGCGCCTGTGTCGGTCACTGGGCTGATCATGTCCAGACGACACGCGTTCCCAGGGGTAGATCTTGCAGCTCCGGCCGCTTCTCCTTGCCACAGTACAAGTCAAACTTGTAACAGAAGCCGTCACTGCTACACAGCGCCCACAGCTTGTATCCGAACCTTATCGGTTTTCCGCGCATGTACTGCTTGAGGCCGTGATGACCGTAGTACTTTACCATCATCTCATCAACCGCCAGATCCTCCTGAAACACGTTGAACTGCTGGAACGACTCGTTCAGAAGGTCCAGCAGCGGACGCACCTTGAAGGCACGGTCTTGGAGCTGAGATTGCGGCCCAGGCAGCTTGGAGTTGTCCTGTACATGAAGATATGATTTTATCTTCATGTACCGGCTTCAGGCATGGCGTTGCGGATGATGGTGTGCTGCATGTCCACGGCTTCCGACCAATACATCCTCTCGCTGGGCAGCTGGCTGTAGCCCGAGTACAGCAGCACACCCAGGAAGCCTTTCAGCTCGTCCTCGTGTAGCTGGAACTCGGGGTCGTTTTTGACGTCCTGGGCATATCTCAGCGTCTCAGTGCGGATATGCTGGATGATGTTGTCGCTGAAAACTTGCTCGAAAATTTCAACCGGCTTTTTCGAGCCGAGCTGATCCGTTAGATCCTGTCGATTTTTCTAAGCCGTGTCGGACATCGCACCCCATCCACAGAACACCGGGTTCACGGGCTTCCACACCGGTGCAGATTTATCAAACTTGCGCTTCTTTTTCACTGGAGCGGCCGGCTCGTCTTCCTGCTCTTCTTCCCGGCGGAAGTGCACCTCCACAGTACCAGGCACATCGTGTACGATGGCTGGACCAGTTCCATCATCATCAGCCTCATTCTCGTCACTCATGTCGTCCTCCACGGCCGGAGGAATGTTTACAAGCTCCAGGTCGGCACACACAGTTCGTCATCGTTCATTATCAGTTCCACCGCTTCTTGGACTGTAAGGCACTGAACACGAGGCATGATGGTTTCTTCACAATCACGGATGAAACGACACGTGTGACACACACGACTTATCACTGACCACTGTCACTGGTTTCCGGTGCCCGCCCGTCTCCCCTCCACATTCCATCGTGGCGTCCCCCGGTTCGACCCTTCGGCGCGCGACCGGCCGCGCCGCCCGGATTTGACGCGGGCGTCCGTGCGGCCAAAATTGGTCGACCCTAATTTGGCGTCCACTGTGTAGGACCCATGTAAAGGAACAACAACTTCCCATACATGTCTGTAATCCCACTAACGTCTACTTTTCGTTCATCAGCATTCATGTTTTCATCGATGCCTAAAAAGTTAAGAAATATGCAAGTTTGTACACATGGGTCACGTGTGACTAAAATCGCTAAATTTACTTGTAATTAATTTCCCCTTAGAAGTTGATTGGGACCTTTTTACACGGGTAGGGGACATGTCAGGACTGTTGCCGACATCCTGATAAAGTTTCGTCTTTATCCACTGGATATTGTCATATCTACAGCAGTTTGAAATGACCGTCCAAAAATGGGCCGCCGGGCTAAAACGGGTTAACCCAGATGGGCCCCTGTGGCTCTTATTAAGCCTTAATACTTTATGACTTTTATGACTTTAAATAAGAATTGTTTGATTATCTAAATTGCGAACAGGGCAGCGACCAGTGAGCAACGGGTACTATAGTACAAAAATCGTTCAACTGATGCGTTGGATTACTTTAATCTTGTATCTAACCATTTCGCGTCACCTTTTCAAACTGATTAGGACTGATCTTTGCCTCGCCTTTAAGAGAGAGGTGCAGATATCCACCTCACTGCCGTCCCTCACTCTTTAGGCATTTCACTTGCATGCCTTGCACTTGCATGCCTCCCAGGCGTCGACGCCACGCAAGCATGAGCGAGCAGGTAAGTAACTTACTTGAGCTGATGGGTGTGATGACGAGAACTGGCATTACTTGGTCCATGTCTTGACGACTGCCTTCTGCTTCAGATTGATGCAGTTCAGCAACATTTGCTGATCCACTGGCAGCGCTTGCATCGCTTTCCTGTGTTGAACTGGAACTCTCGGCCTCAGCGTCAGGAAGGCTTTTTGGGTTCTTGGTCAGTCTAATCCGACATTCCACAAACAAAACCACACCTCTGGTAATGCGGGGATCCACACGTTTCAATGAGGCTTACTGATACTTCATCAACACTTTTTGTTTTTCCCTTCCTTTGACTACAATAAAGAACGAAAAAAAAAAAATAAAAAATTTTCTTCCTCCCTTCCGAACCCCCACCAGGGGGAAAGTATTAAGTTATGGAAGGGAGGGGGGGGGAGGAAAGAAAAAAGACAAACACCTCCGCGTTTATTTGCCTTTAACACATAGTCATCAGCAGTCCACAGAGAAGCAATGCTTTCTTCTTTTGCACAAAATGATAGACCCTCCTAACATTTGATCGCTGACACAAAGGTATCCTCATGTTTGTTATAGGTACCTCCTTACCGCGCCAGATTGAATATGTAGGTAATGGAACCTGATTTAATAGGGTCGGGTTGCGTTATTTCTATGCTTGATGTTATCCAATACCTGTCAGTTGTTCTGAAGTACAATTGCATTGCTACGCGTAACTAAAACCATTGGTGACCTATCGGTAATTGGTGACCTTGAAATTTGTGAAGGTTGTTAAGGAAAACTATAAGCGCTACATTAAAAGGTATGAATGCCTTTCTTCAGAAAACGTTTTCCTATCACGTGTCTGTATGCCTTTGTTCTACCTAATGTAGCTCTCCAATGGAATAAAGCTTATACGATGTCCTTCCTACCCGGAAAACGCAATATCGCGAAAAGTCATGAATACGGATGGCTATATCGGATATTTATAGGAAGAAAACATTTTTATTTTTTGTTTGGTCAGCGAAATCATGCCCCCTTTTATTTCCGCCATCAAACTTATCAATTTCGATGGGCTAGGGGTCGCAGGAGGTTACGAGGTCACGGGGTCATGAGTTCGCGTGGTCAAATGTAAGAAATATTGATATTTTATTTCGAGATTGTTTCAGTTTATCCTTTTTCTTCTGAAATATATATAATTTGCCACCCTTTCTGCTCCTTTTTGATGAGATATCCATCGTCAAACCAACCCATGTTATTTGACCTAAAAATAATGCCGGAGGCTATAGCTCAAAAACCGAATTGGGCTGAAAATTGCATAGCCGTTTTCTGAGCCAAAGACTACCCTGTGAACAAATTTAGGTCTCAATCAAAATGTATGGGGTGAAGTGCATTGGTCGATCTGTCGTGAAACGCACCATCTATGTTATTTCTCGGAAGATGCACCTCATCAGAAATGCTGACAGCATTCCTTTGGTGGTAATATGCCTAACCGTCGTGGAATTCCGGAACTTTGGACCGGACGGGGTACAACATTTATCAAATAAACCAGTTGCCCGTCCCATCCTGAATTTTTACCTCCTCGATTAAAATGCATCATTTCTTGCGATAAAAATCTGGCGTGACTTTGCGTGGCTCCTCTTCCTTTCATGATGACGTCAGCGTTATTCGGGTGGCATCATGGTGACGTCAGCGTCAGCTGAATGGGGACGACCGTTGCGATGCGACACGAATGCAGCCAGCTGCGATTTACCACACATCAACTTCCGGTTCTCCACACCCAACTGCATACACTTCGTGAAATGCCTCGTCGACCCGTGGTTGGCCTGTCAAACGGTCCATTACCGCCGAGACACTCAGCACAGACACCGCCCAAGCTTCCGGTGGCGCCGCGTGCCGCCGCCACCGGACAGGTGGGTAGGGGTTCGTCTGGTCGCGACACCTCATGAATAGCGCCGGCGCTAGTGCCGTCTGGCGACGTTGCCTCCCACCTGTCCATTAATCTGCCGGCGGCCGGCTGTCCGCATCTCTCCGGCTGCCCGTGCCTCTCCGGCTGTCCGCGCCTCTCCGGCTGCCCGCGCCTCTCCGGCTGCCCGCGCCTCTCCGGCTGCCCGCGCCTCTCCGGCTGCCCGCACCTCTCCGGCTGCCCGCGCTTCCCGGATGGCTCACCTTTGACAGCCCGCACCTCCAGGACTCGGACAGCTCGCAGCTGCCGAACCGCCCGCGCGGCCTCCGATCGCCTCTGTCGAGACCGGCCGGCACCGCCATCTGACCGGCGGCAGCCTCCGACGGCGCGTCGGAAACGACGTGGCAGCTGTCGGCGACGCCGCCGTCCCGCTGCGACGATGTCGTGCTCCGATGTCGTCTCGTTGAGGCGCGCCATGCTGAGGGAAGATCACCGGCGCGCCCTTTAGGCGCTCGGGTGGAGCGTCACAGGGGCGGCGTCAGGTCTGAGATTGTGACACTCGGGTGGAGCGTCACAGGGGCGGCGTCAGGTCTGAGATTGTGACGCTCGGGTGGAGCGTCACAGGGGCGGCGTCAGGTCTGAGATTTCCTCACGGATTGGGTGAGGACATGTACGTCTTTTTACTGTGGTCGAACATTAGTTCATTACATTTCTAGGTCGCTACGCATTCGGAGTTTCTCGAGCCAAGTGGATCGGCACTCGGGATGGGCGAAGCGCAAGCTAATTCATCTAGAGCATGGAAGGACATGACTGAGCGAAGTTATATCGCAAGGGAACGGAAGGCTGACATGACCTGACCTGACATCTTCAAATGTACACACCGTGCGGCTGGTGAGGATTCCACATCACGTAGACAAGGTAGTCTCGCGCGCTGGCACGCCTTTATCCGTAGTCGCGAAAGAAGTCTTCATCAGGGATTGCGTCAAAACCGGTTTATATTAGACAGGGGACACAAGTTTCATGTTGTGCATGTCTTCATGGCCAAACGGGTGGAGTTCCGACTTAAACCGACAGCGTTTGAGTGCCACTTCGATTTACTTGATCACCAATAGGGGCTGTTTATATATTGGCTTTGAGGTTGCGATGGTAAGCAGAAAACAAATCGACTACAAAGAAGCACCTATTCAAAAGCTCCATCTGGAGTGGTCAGTTCACTTTAGACACCACTCTGAAAAGGTATCTGCCTAACGGAAGGTTCCCTGGTTTAGAACCCGGTTGCTGTTGTTGGTTTTAGTCACCTTCAGCTTAGCGATTGTACCGAATTAGTGGCATTGTATGTCCCTGCAACTTGACATCTGGCCTGATCGACATCCCAGCTCTGCTCTGAGGTAGCGGTATCTCTTTGGTGGCCTTCGAAGTCACATGGCTACAGCATACTGCGCAGTTCCCCCACTGAGCCAACTGCGTCGTGGGACGCCAACGGAGCCGGGGAGTGCGCACAACCTCGGCAGGGGACTTCCCGAGACGAGCACGCATCACCTCAGTCTGGCCTGTGGCGCCCGGGGAGCCGGGAGCCGGGGAGTGCGCACAACCTCGGCAGGGGACTTCCCGAGACGAGCACGCATCACCTCAGTCTGGCCTGTGGCGCCCGGGGAGCCGGGAGCCGGGGAGTGCGCACAACCTCGGCAGGGGACTTCCCGAGACGAGCACGCATCACCTCAGTCTGGCCTGTGGCGCCCGGCTCCGCTCCTGGCCCCTGCCAGGTTCGCTCTGCCAGCCGGTGGACGCCGGGCCGATCACACTTCACGGCCCACGACTGCAACTACGCGCTGTGTGGCGCACTGATGGACACCTGTCACGATTTAATCCCGGATTACATCCTGCAGCCCACGGCGCCGCTGTCGTCACGGCTCACTAAAACGGCGTGTGACGTCACCGGCAGACTCAGCACGCAAGCGTTGCCGATGTTAAAGCACCGGTTTCCACATAAAAGGCCACATTTATGATGAAGTTACGCCGAGATCACGGAAATTAGCAGTAAAGATTTGACGCCGGTCGACGGTCGTAACTAGCTGACCCTTCGCTCATCTGCATCCAGTTACCCCGACCAGGATGCTACTCGACCTGATTAAACAGAGTACTGCACCGCGGAGAAAGGGAAGGCTTAGCATGTCCGATACTAGGCTGTCTGAGATCAGATGACACGATAAAATATCGATAAAATATGCTGTGGAATTATACTTTTCGGCGTTGCATGACCGCTGCAGTCGATGCGTCCCTAAACTCCAATACTTATTCTGCAACTAATAAGTGCGATTAATTGCAACAACAAATTTTACCCCGACATATAAATATCATCGGGTAATCTTTCATACATTTGTGGCTATCAACATTCCTCTCAGGTAGCAAATTATGGCAGGTTTTTTGCGTGTTCTTTCCTGAGCAGAATATCGATAGCGGATATCCGGAAGGCAAAGACAACTGTAAATGACTCTACAGGAATTGTTTTGCATGCGCTAACTGTGCTGATATTTCGAACCAGGTGCCTGCGACGAGGGCGACGTGCGATTTCCAGGCAGATCCACCGCCAGTTCTGTGTGACGTTCCAGCTCCGGACACGAATCAGATTCCGGAATGCTATTTTGTGTTATATTTTTTGCATCGAAGCAGACCAGATGATCGTCAAGTTGTTAAGCAGATGCCGCAGACGTATACACTCGTACCGTCTTGGACATCGAATTCCGTTCGGATGCAGTGATGGGGCGCTCCACTTGTTTGGTGAGATCCAGCGTCAGGGGCGCTACTGCCGGCCGGTGGAGGTCGCCCTGCCTCGCGCCAGTGTGGTCGTGACGGCTTCATGGCTCACCAATACAACGTCCTTGTAACTTTGTTGGTTGACACTAATGTGAACGTTCACGAAAAGGCGGTGAAGTTTGTCCAGGAGATCCGAGGCATGCAACTTGATGTGCTACGCATGTGCTCGCGGACACACGCACACGCACACACACACTATACTATATATATATATATATATATATATATATATATATATATAACCACGTTGGCAAGTTTGTTGAACACCACAGCCTGTCTTGTGTTGATAAGCTATTTCGTACACCTTTCCAACTCCCGGGTCATTCGTCCCTGTTCTTCGTTTAGGTCGTAAAGTATGCATCCGATATCGTTAATTTACTCATAGCGTTTCGGTGTACCTGTACCTTTTTCGAATGACTATTCCGACATTCATCTAGCTATCACCATGCATACTAATGTACTAAAAATGTGTTTAGTAGCAAAGCATCTCATACCAAATCACACTTCCTGTTGTCGTAAGCTCTTCTGGAAAGAAATGCGAATATAAACTTACATTTGGAAGACATGCACCACGTACATAGCACACACTGCACAACTGTTCCCCGGGTGGCATTCTTAAGCAGCCCAAGTATTATGCATGATCGTGCGTGCACGTTTAATACAGGTTCTTATTCTCAGATTAGAGTCTCCTCGAGAACTGCAAGGCGCTGCTTGTCCGATGTTGCTCTTATAATAACGGCGTTGCGTGTCAGATCCGTTCTTGCTAGTCGATGTTGGTGTGTTCCGAGCATGTGTTGTGATGGCGCTCCCCACTGCAGGTGCCTCGTAAGACGGCGAGATAGGGTGGTTGTTGTCATACCAACGTAATCTGCGCGGCAAAGTGTACAATCTCAGTGAGGGCATGATGTTGACAACCAATGGCAAATGCACGTGTCCGCAGATGTACGTATGCGCAAATATACGTAAACGTAAAAGTATATAAATTCAACTAAACGTAAATATAGGCATGAGCCAATGTACTTGCATTGACGCATGCGTACCTTTGCGGCTACATGCATTTGGTTAGGTACATATGCCAGACGTACATTTGCTCTTACGTAAATTTCCTCTTACGTACATTTACCATGAGTGCATTTGTCACATAGTTTCGTGCTAAGGCATATCTATGTTTATGTACATTTGCCATGTATTGTTTTTGTGCATACATACATTTGCTTACGTGCACTTGAAACAAGTACATTTGAAACACGTACATTCGAAGCACGTACATTTAAAACACGTACATTTGAAGCTCGTATATTTGAAACCCATACATTTGGTTATGTACAATTGCTTCCGTACATCTGGCATGCATACACTTACATTCGGGTTACGTAAATTGGTATTTACATACATTTACTCTCACGTACTTTTGCGTTTATGTGCATTTGCGCTTACGTACCTTTACACTTATGTGCATTTGCCACACGTAGGTATTTCCGTTTACGCACATTTGCGCATACGTGCATTTGCGTATGCGTACATTTTCCATACACACACACACAGACACACACCCATATATATATATATATATATATATATAATATATATATATATATATATATACATATATATATATATATATATATATATATATATATATATATATATATATATATATATATATATTTATATACATATATATATATATATATATATATATATATATATATATATATATATATATATATATATATATGTATATATGTGAGTAGTTTGGAAGCAGATTATTTGATATGCATGTTTCGTTGAATATGACCGCGAGTTCAGCGTTGGTGATCTTCTTGCTTGTGGATTCAATTGATCATATTATTTTCCTTGTCTATTCGTTGTTTGTGTAGCATTTCGCCGTAGTGCATGATGGCCAAAATTAAAATTAACACCTAGGTCATCTCTGTATTTTATCGACGTTTCGTCTTAACCTAAGACATTTTCAAGACGGTATGTTGGGAAAGTCACATTGATGAAATATACACACTTGATATTTATGTTTTGGGTAACAATTCGCGTGCGTTATGTGAGTGGGCGCTGTAAGTACTGGAAAGTTATATTTCCGGTATTACACTGCAAGACACGTAACTGTGGGGGGGGGGGGGCTGCCCCTTGTAGAGTTTGGGTGTTTGGGTGTTCCACGCGCGTTGATTTGTTTGTTGATAGCTGTATCGATGTGTCTGATGTATATTGCGTCTAAGGATATATGACATCGTTTGTTGTGGGTGGTTGCGAGTATTTTATTGTTTTCTACTAGTAATTTCCTTGTCAGCGCTGTGTTGTGGTGTTTGTGTGTATGAGAGAGTGGCCCGCCGTTTTGTTGGTGCATTGTGAGTCTTCGACTGAGTGTACTTCCAGCGCCCACTCACATAACGCACGCGAATTGTTATCCAAAACATAAATATCAAGTGTGTTTATTTCATCAATGTGACTTTTCCAACATACCGTCTTGAAAATGTCTTAGGTTAAGACGAAACGTCGATAAAATACAGAGATGACCTTTGTGTTAATTTTAATCTTGACCATCATGCACTACGGCGAAATACTACACAAACACAACGAAGAGACAAGGAAAATAATACGATGAATTGAATCCTCAAGCAAGAAGATCACCAACGCTGAACTCGCGGTCATATTCCACGAAACATGCTTATATATATATATATATATATATATATATATATACATATATTAGGGTGCATCAAAAAATTAAAATTGCGATAAGCATATTACTTGACCCGTTATTTTGTTCCATTTGATGTAGGAATAACAAAATATGACGCTTTTTGAGATTGAAATACAATTAGATGTGCCTCCGCACCACCGAAAACTAAAAAAATGGCAAATGCAAGCCCGAGCAGATCCATATGATTTTTCATTTTTTCCTGATAATTTGATGCACCCTCCGTACGCAAGCGTGTCATTTCCATCCGCGGGAATAATAATCCCAAACAATGTGTGTGAAGTAATACACTAAAAATCTGCTCTGCGTTCATTGTGCCCCAATTGTGTCTTCCAGGACATCAGCATGAGCGCTCCTGCTGCTGACTCATCCCCCCGGGCCTAAGGCGACGCGCTCAATAACACGCGTCTTTGGACTTCCTGGAGGCCTCGTAACAGCATGGGACGCGGAACTGCCCCAGATCCGCCTCCCCAACAGCCTGCAGGTGCTGCGCTGCATGCTGCACTTCTTGGAAAAGGCAGCGAAAGAGAAGCGACCTGGCGCCACATCCGTTCCCACACGCTTCGCATCGGCTCAGCACGTCGTTGATATGATCGTGCCGCTCTACGCCAAGGGTGGCATCCCTATGGTGAGCCGAGAGCGAGCAGCCACCAAGATCCTCCACCTGTTGGATGAAAACAAGAAGCTGCGCGCCATCAACATCAAGCGGCGTGAGACTGCAGCCACCCAGCTGCGCGTACAACAATCAGAGGAGGCACTGCAGCGCACGTTCGTCCTCTGGCCGCCTAACCCCTGGCCGTTGATCAAGAAGGAGGCTGACTGCGCATTCATCCGATCAATGATGACCGATCGGCTGGCGACGATGGGAGGCCTTGACCAGGTGACAGCTCGGCGGGAAGCGCGTCGCCAGGAACGCGCGGATGCTGCTCTTGCGCGACAGGAACGTGCTGCCTTACAGCAGGAGCAGTCGAGCGCCACTGCAGTACTAGACGATGTCACCGATGACGAGGCTGACGTGCCGCTCGTTGCTGATCCTGACGACGACACTCCCTCGTGCAGCCACTGGACACCAGACGTTGGTACCCGCTCTGCACGCAAGCGGCCAGCTGGCACTCAACTCTTCATGCCTACAGACATCCTCAGCAACCCTGACGTCGTGTCCCTGGCTGCACGACTCAAGATGACACCAACACAGCAAGCAGCGTACACACAAGGGCTCATCAACGCTGCTGGTGGTGATGTCGCGATGATCGCAGGCTCGTACGCCACTGCAGACCGCGCGCGGCGACACGTCGTTGAGGAAGTCGCTGTGAATCTACGAGAAACGTGCGAGGCGCCTCAACTCTGCACGCTACACTGGGATAGCAAGCTGTTGCCGACCCTGAGCAACCACCGCCAACTGGAGGAGCGTCTCGCTGTTGTTGTCGGCGACTCAAAAAGAGTGAAGCTGCTGGGCGTCCCTGCCTACACCAAGGCCGCTGACGAGGCAAGTGGTGCCGTTGTGGCACGCTGCACAGCTGACCTGCTGCAGAAGTGGAAGTGCGGCGACAACGTCTTTGCAATGGCGTTCGACACAACGGCTGCCAACACCGGGCACCTCACCGCAGCGTGTGTGGCAATTCAGGACAAACTCCAGCAAGCTCTTCTGTGGTTGGGCTGCCGGCACCACGTGGGTGAAGTCGTACTTGGCCACGTGTTCGACGCACTAAAGTTCGAGGCTTCGAAGTCACCGGACATCGCCATGTTCGTTCAATTCCGCAGGCACTTTGACCTGGTGAACCGCACAACCCTGCTGACGTTCTCGGAGCCAGCAGAGCCCGAAGCTCGCGCTGTGCTGGAACGACTGCGAGTTGCAGCAGTGACCGCCGCCGATGCGCAAAAGGATCTGGTGCACGATGACTATCGCGAATGTGTGCTGCTGACGTTCGCCTTCCTCCGCGGTGACCACCTGGAGATGAGACGTCCTGGCGCGTTGCACAAGGCAAGATGGATGGGCAAGATCCTCTACGCCATCAAGATGGTGTTGCTTGAGGAGGAGCTGTTGAAGGTTTCTGCTGGTCCATCAGGAACGACCATCGTCACGCGCCTCCAGGCGGTCAAGCTTCGCGCGTTCGCGGTGTTCGTAACGCACCTGTACGTGCCCTGGTGGCTCAACTGCCGGCGAGCCGTGGACGCTCCGTACAGAGACCTGCAACTCTACAAGGATCTGCTTGCCTACCAGGCTGTCGACGCCTCAATCTCTGCTGCAGCGCTGCGCGCATTCCAGCGCCACAAGTGGTACCTGACAGCCGAGTTGGTTCCCCTGGCTCTCTTCAGCACGCTGGTGCCCGACGAGGAGAAGCGCGCTCTGGCCAACGCCATGCTCGCACTCAAGCCGCAGGAGCCTCTCGATCGCCCGGGGGACCGTTTTGGGAATGGCTTCGGCAAGCCACGCTTCCCGGATTTGCAGCCGGACATCTCCCTGCATGAGCTGGTCACCCTGGACTCGTGGTTCACCTCGTTTCGTCTGAAGCTGAACCTAGACTTCTTGCACACGCCAGTGGCTGACTGGGCGGGCAGCGGTGCGTTCGGTTCGGATGAACAGAACATCTGCGCGCTCAACGTAACCAATGACTGCGCTGAGCGTGGAGTGAAGCTATCCACAGACTTCACGGAGGCTGCTCGGACCGACGACCATTTCCAGAGCATTCTGCAGGTCGTTGAAGACCACCGCCACAAACGCCCTAACCTTCGCAGTCGTAAACCACGTAAATAGGTGCGAAATTTAGGTTCAATGACCAATTTGCACCTGCACAGTGACACAGTGCCATGTTCACTGGCCAATTTGCTACCTGCACAGTGGCATTTCGTGTTCTGATGTTTGCCTGGATGGAGGCACATGTAAAACGTCTTCGATTTGGATAATATATAACAAACATGTTTAACTTACATATTGGAACGTTTTGAGACCCCAAGTAATGCAAAGTAGAACACTTAATTTTTCACTATTGATTGGTGATGCACCCTAATATATATATTATATATATTCATATATATAAATGTGCTTGTGTATATGTAAACATACATTCCTTATGCCAGCAGGTACAGAAAACCAACAAATTTATCTTGTGGAATTGATTGGAGCACGGCATGGTTTTCAGAGCAGAAAGCCCGCGCATCCTCCATGAGTCACCGCACTGCACCTACTACAAACAGACGTGCAATTTATTTGCAGGGACCTCGTAATCTTGTCGGATGTTGAGTGATAGTGTGCAAACAACGTTGCCTACCTCATGTCTGGGTGTGATATTTTGAGTTCCGATGCAGTGGATTGGCTGTCACATTTTCGCTCCATCATTCCTAAATTGACTTTGACATGCATTGATCATGGGCGAAGCGGATCAGAAGGACTCCAGTGTGTGCAAGACGCAGACCACACTATTCAGCTTCGGGCCACAAACCATTAATAAAGCACCTTCGCGTCTTGTGACTTTCGTCAGGCCTCGTGATCGCCAAGCCAGCGTCACCGTGTCGCCGACGCGCGCGTTCTGGCCGATCCGTCCGGCGTCGGCGCTATTCCGGTCCGGCATTTGTGATGGACGACGTTCGAACTGCGCGGCGTGACCTGTCGGCTCGCGCCGACCCGGCTCAAAACGGACCGCTACCTCCGTGCGGAATGCAGGCGGGAATCAATTCGGTGGCGGCCGGCCGAAATAGGCCGCGATTGATGAGGCGGGGACGGCCGCCCGACCTGCTGAATGGCGCCGCCGTCGGTCCGACTATTCGTGTCGCCGCCGCTCGGTTGAATCATCCGACGACTATTGGCGGCCCGACGGTGGCCGTCGACGCCGCGTAGTGGTCCGATTTAGCCGGCTTGACCGATGACCGGTGAAAATAGCCGCCCGACCGAGGCGGCGTCGCGCGACTCTCGAATTCGCGGTGCTGTTGCGAGGCCAAACGGTGCGCCCGAGACCGGCCGCTTCGGTTGTCTCGCGCTAGCTGGCCACTCCTGATAATGATACTCACAAATAGAGGGGAAAGCACTTCGGAGGTGTGAACCGCAAACACTGGACGCTGTGGTCGTGCCCAACTCCTGCTGGTGTTTCTGTTTGTAGCTGCACGGACGGCACGCGCGGCAGAGCCTGTTCGGTGTACACGGCAGAGTCTGTTCGGCGTGCAACACAGAGCCTGTCCGGCGTACATGGCAAACCCTGTCCGACATGCACGACATAGCCTGTTCGACATGCACGGCATAGCATGCTCGGCGTACACGGCAGAGCCTGTCCGGCACGCGCGGCACCGGCTCGCTGCGGCCGGCCGAGCAGCGCGACTGCGCGACACCACGGCGCGACAGCGGCTGACGCGCGGCCCACCATCCGCCCCGGTCACGCGCGGCCCACCGGCGCGGCGGACCGGCCGGCTGCCGGCTGCCGGCTGCCGGCTGCCGGCTGCCGCACCCTGGCCGTCACACGGACCTGCAGACAGACCAGACCGCTCGGCATCCAGGGAGTGGCGGCCGCCGCCGGCGCGGATCAGTGGCACACGCGGCGCTCTCGTCACAGGAGATCAGAGACGGCGGCGCCCGGGTCGGCCGCGCCGACGTCTGCCTGGCCGCCCGGCCCGTCCAGGCGCGCGCCTCCGTCGATGCAGAGTGATCACAGGCTTGGTCACGTCCTCGTCCATGAACTCTGGGCACAGCTGCCCCGGTGTACCGGCGATGACGTAGAGCCCCATATGTGACGTCACCCGCCGACAGTTGCGTATGATTGACGGCAGCCTAAATAGCTCTGATGCAATGATGAACAGAAATGTCGGCGCTACTCCGCAAGTGTTCCTTCTTTGTGGTCCGCTAAGCACTGAACATGTTGATGGATTTGATGAATTATTTATTTCTTGAATCGTGGCTCTGCCTGGAAGCCGAGCAAGTCTGCCGTGACTCACTCCACCAGCTAGTAGTATGTTTGTTTAGAGCATAGCAAGTGTTTCAGCAACGCTTTATGCTCCCCACCAGCGAAGTTAGCTTAAGACACGCAAAGCTATGCACGAAGGCGTGCCATCTTTATATTATTGAGAAGAAACGAAAATGCATATACACACACACACATATATATATATATAGATATATATATGTGTGTGTATATATATATCGAGCAAAGGACTGATCGTTTCGTGCCATATCACTATAGCTATTTATTACTCTATCAGAAACAGATATGCACTGCTGGTGATTTCCCCCAGGCTACCAGATTCCTACGCATGCACCGTAATATATTTACCGTTGTTAAATCTGATATTTTTGGGACAAAGGTTCCGCCAAAATTAGCAAGTTTCACTGCTTATGACTGCCCACGATCACCTATATTTACGTTTATGTGCTGGGCCCGATTTCACAATCACCATAGAGCAATGCTGTAAGTTCGTTAAAATCTTGCCCTCTTGTAACAGTAAAACATAAAATTTGGGACTATGGTTTTTGTAGTAAGCATGGACTTCCACTAACCTTTCCCGTGCTTTCCTGCTTTACGGGGACACATTTCGATGTAATAAAAACCATGGGCGGATATATGGGGTGGCACTGGGGGCATGTGACCCCAGGGCCTGGGACCCATCCGGCTGGGTAAATTCGCCCCTCCGAGGAGGTTTGAGTGTACTCCCTCTAATTTTTAGGCCAGAGGTGCCCCTCTGAGAGAAAAAGGCGCCCCTTGGAATGAAAGGTCCCCTCCCGAAAGGCCCGAGTACACCCTTTCGAATGTTTCAGCCCCTCCAGGTACTTTCGCAGTGGCGCCCCTTGAAAGAAATGGCGCCCATCCAGACAAGCTCCCCCATGACAATTCCTGGCTCCACCCCTGATTGTGGCATTGCTCTCTTGCTGCTATGAACTCCAGCTGGTTATCAAATCGTGCCGTCTAGGTGTGGCTTCTCTCGCACATTTTACCACTTCCGTTGAACCATTAAGAAGAAAGTGGACGACGAAGAAAAAAAAAGGTGATATATTTTACATGGCCGGAACAGCGGTAGCCGGACAAATGTACGTAAAGCAAATGTACGTATGGCAGATGTACGTACGCAAATGTACGTAAACAACTGTACGTAAGCGCAGATGTACGTATGGCAATTGTACGTAAGCGCAGATGTACGTATGTCTAATGTACGTAAGCGCAAATGTACGTATGGCAAATGTACGTATGCGGCAAATGTACGTAAGCGCAAAAGTACGTATGCGCAAATGTACGTAAGCGCAGATGTACGTATGGCTAATGTACGTAAGCGCAAATGTACGTATGGCAAATGTACGTATGCGCAAAAGTACGTATGCGCATATGTACGTAAGCGCAAAAGTACGTATGCGCAAATGTACGTAAGCGCAAATGTACGTATGCGCAAAAGTACGTATGCGCAAAAGTACGTATGCGCAAATGTACGTAAACGCAAATATACGTAAACGCAAATGTACGTATGCGCAAAAATACGCAAGCGCAAATGTACGTAAGCGCAAATGTACGTATGCGCAAATGTACGTATGGCAATTGTACGTAAGTGCAGATGTACGTATGCCAAATTTACTTAAGCACAAATGTACGTATGGCAAATGTACGTAAGAGCAAATGTACGTATGGCATATGCCCCTAACCAAATGTGCTTAAACGCAAATGCACGTATGCCTAAATGTACGTACATTGGCTCATACGTACATTTGCTCTTGCATTCTTTTACGTTTACGTACTGTTGCGCTTAGGTACATTTGCGCTTAGGTGCTTTTGCGCTTACGTACTTTTGCGCTTACGTACATTTGCGCTTACGTACTTTTGCGCTTACGTACAATTGCGCTTACGTACTTTTGCGCTTACGTACTTTTGCACTCAGGTACATTTGCGCTTACGTACACTTGCGCATACCTACATTTACACTTACGTACATTTGTGCTTACGTACATTTGTGCATACATACACTTGCGCATACGTACATTTGCGTATACGTACATTTGCGCTTAGGTACATTTAATGATACGTACTTTTGCGCTTACGTACATTTGTGCTTACGTACGTTTGTGCATACATACATTTGCGCATACGTACATTTGCGCATACGTACATTTGCGCATACGTACATTTGCGCTTAGGTACATTTAATCATATGTACTTTTTCGCTTACGTACATTTGCGCATACGCACTTTTGCGCATACGTACTTTTGCGTTTACGTACATTTGCGCTTACGTACATTTGCGCATGCGTACTTTTGCGCATATGTACATTTGCTCTTACGTACATTTGCGCATACGTACATTTGCGCATACGTACATTTGCCATACATACATTTGCGCGTACGTACATTGGCCATACGTACACCTGTGCTTACGTACAATTGCCATACGTACATCTGCGCTTACGTACATCTGCGCGTACGTACATTTGCTTACGTACATTTGTCCGGTTACCGCAAGCGTATGTATGGCATATGTACCTAACCAAATGTACGTAAACCCAAAGGCACGCATGCGTAAATGGACGTACATTTGCGCATACGTACAATTACACATACGTACACTTGTGCATACGTACTTTTGCGCTTACGTACTTTTGCGCATACGTACATTTGCGCTTACGTACATTTGCGCATACGTACTTTTGCGCATGCGTACATTTGCGTTTACGTACTTTTGTGCATACGTACATTTGCGCATACGTACATTTGCCATACGTACAGTTGCGCTTACGTACATTAGCCATACGTACATTTGCGCTTACGTACAATTGCCATACGTACATCTGCGCTTACGTACATTTGCTTACGTACATTTGCTTACGTACATCTGCCATACGTACATTAGTCCTTACGTACATTTGTCCTTACGTACATTTGTCCTTACGTACATTTGTCCTTACGTACATTTGTCCTTACGTACATTTGTCCTTACGTACATTTGTCCTTACGTACATTTGTCCTTACGTACATTTGTCCTTACGTACATTTGTCCTAGAATCCGGAACAGCAGATAGGTGTTCATGTGGCCATGTACATTAAGAGCCAGCAATGAGAGCGGCGTCCAGGCAGGTTATGACGGACTTTCTGGGGAGCTATTAGTCAAATATGTCTGCTATCACAATGGCCGTAAACAAAAAAGAAGGATATTTGCTCCTCCTATTACAACATTGCACTAAGCATTGTACACACATCGGACCTTCGACACTTTCGAAGTTATTTCGAATTATCAACTTTCAGATACCGTACGGCAAACCACGTCGAATGACACCCACTTGATGCAAATTGAAGCCATAGTGACGAAACGCTAGTACTACGGAAAGTTCAAGCTGAACTTTGGCTTTGAGATTCAGTCCCTTTTTTAAATGTTACTGGAGGGTTGACCACGGGCTATCGCTTGATTCCAAATTTGGGTAGCTTTGGGAGAATACGAAGAAACGCGAGACGACCGAAGAAATGAGTTCGACCTTCGACCCTGAAAATTAATTTGATTTCTGAACAGTCTGCTAGGGTACCTCACAGCACGTCGAAGGACACCCACTTTGTGGAAATTGAAGCCATAGCGACGAAGCGCGCGTACTTCGAAAACAATAACAACTAACTTTTAACCTTGAGAGTTTGACATTGACATGTCCCGGTTTGAAATGTTACTCGAGGACTGTTGCTTGATACCAGATGTGGGTAGGTTTTGTCGAAGAAAAATATTTCGAGGCGACCAAATAAATCGACTAGACCTTCAACCTTTGAAATTAGTTCGACTTCTTAGCTTTCTAATCCGGCACAACAAGCCACGTAGAATGACACCCACTTGGTGCAAATTGAACCCACAGCGACGAATAGCGAAAAATTCAAACTAACCTTTGATCTTGAGGTTACACCTTGACATGTCCCGGTTTCCAAATGTTTCTCAAGGTTTCACCATGTGCTGCCGCTTGATACTAGGGTAGGCTTTGGCGAAGAAAAAAAATAATGCGAGAAGACCGGGGAAATCAGCTTCGCCTTCGAAAATTATTTTATTTTCTGAACTTCATGATACAGCGAAACAAGCCAAGTCGAATGGCACCAATTTATGCAACTGGAAGACATAGCGACCAAACGTGAAGCCATCGAAGGAGTCAAACGAACCTTTGGCCTCGAAGTTTGACCTTGACATGTCTCGGTTTGAAATGTTTCTCGAGTGTTAACCACGGGCTTTCGCTTGATACGAGACGTGGGTAAGGTGGGTGGACGGAAACGAATACATGCGAGGAGACCGAAAAAATATGTTTTGATATATGAAAAAAACATTGAAAAATAATTAATTTGCTCAACTGTCGGATACCGCACAACAAGCCAAGTCGAATGATGCCGATTTCATGGGAATTGAAGCGATAGCGACCGAACTTCGCGTTCGGCCACTATCGCTTAAATATCACCATGTAATAAATCAAGCTAACTTTTGACCTTGAGGTTTGACCTTGACATGTCCCGGTTTGAAATGTGGCACGAGTGTTTACCACGGCCTATCGCTTGATCCTAGATTTGGGCTGGTTTAGGTGAAAATGAACAAAAAATGTGAGGTGACCGAAGAAACCGGCTTGCGTTGGACCTTCATCATTAATGTGGTCATGTGACACCTATGTAGTTGCATCTAGCGTATTCAGTACATGCAGAAGCATTTGTGGTGATTGATTCGAACGAACATAAACACGTCGCTGAATGCGAATACGAATACGAAATGTCCCTGGCGAACTGGTCGCTGAATACGAATATGAATACGACGTTAACTTGGCGTACGTGTTTAAGGGTGCCCAAGACGGCCATTCGTGGCCTTGAAGATACACAAGCGCACCCATAGTCATGTTTGTTCAAGATATATCGATATATGTATTCTTTGCATGCTATGCTTTGCAGAGGAAGGCAACCTAAGACACATAAGGTTTTCCGAAAATGCAATTTTGGTGCCTCGCAAAGCATAATTTTTCACGCAATCGAAAACACGAAGATGGTGAAGGGTTGATTTTATTCAAGAATGGTTTGGAAGCAGAAATTTATAACGCTTGCTGATTTACCACTGGAAGAATTTATGACGACGGATAGCCTGTGGAGCCTGTGGAGCCTGATCGGCTTCTAGTATTTTGGTGATTTTCTGGTATATATATTTTCAATATATAGATGATTAAGTACATTTTTTTCGGCGATAATACGCAGGTATTTTAATAGCTGAGGCTTGAGGGACACGAAGGAAATTGAGGGGGACAAATCGCCACTTTTTTTTCCAAAAATTGAGAGGGACATGTCTCCCCAGCTCTTCCCCTCCGCCCCCCCCTCCCACTAGAGATTACACCCATGTCAAATGGCACATTTTGGAAGCCGAAATAAATCGCCTGGAATCGTTCCTAAGTAAAAATACTTATTTCTAAATTTCCTAAATATGTGTCAAATATCCCTGTTATGCTCAACATGAGCTAACAAATTCACCGATTATAATCGCTCCATACATTCGCAGATCCAAGCTAACCAGCCCCGTCATACCCACTCTAGATACACCCACGGTTGGCACACAACTTGTACGCCCTCAGATACTCTGTGCGTAAGGCGCCTTGGCAACGCTTTACAACAAGCGCAGCCAATTGTTGCAGTAATATCCTATATCAATTGAAAGAATCAGGCCAAGAAAGCAATTTTTACTCTTTCGTTCCCCGATCAAAACGCGGCCTACAGTCGCTCGTGACAAAAATATACTTCAGAAATAATCCAAAGCTTTCTCATATTTCCCAAGTCGTTCATGTATCTCAACAGTTTCCTGGTGGCATCAATTATATGAACTTCGGCAGTAAAATGTGTAACCCATTCCTTTCCCGACCCTGGACGTGCCTTTGGAAGACATAAGGACGTGTCTCTGGAGGACATGAGGACGTGTCTCTGAAGGACATGAAAACCTTAAGCCGTCAGGCAATGTAGCTAATGTCCTTCCAATATTAGGCATCAGGTGTGTTGCAGAATGGTTAAATATATTTAGAGGGGCAGCAAGTATAAATCAAGCATACTACAATGCGGAAAAGAATGGGAATATTTTTTTCCGAGTGCGCTTCCGAAACCTCGTTCCTGGAACGTCCCCCTAAGCAAAGTAGAGAGCAAAGTAGATGTGCTTCCGCAACTACAAAACAGAGAGGGTAAAACTGACATCCTATATAGAAAAGAAGCTAGAGAAGTCACTAGTCTTCAGGATGATCGCTTATAGCCTTCAGAAGCTACAGACAAAACAAAGCATACGGAGGAGAGGGACACTGTGTGCGTCCCCTCCCACAACGGTGTCAACGCGGTCCTAGCGCTGACTTCACTAATCACTCCAGGTATTCGAATAGCAATACGTCAGCCCAGGTTTATGGCACCTCGCCGGCGCGGAACCCATTTTTTTAGTGACGTCACGCGACAGACATGACATCATTCGTTTCCGACTGACCAGTCATCTAAAAACGATCTCCGGATTTCCTTATGTGCACCACGGGCTTCCGGGACAATCGACACGTTGCCCAATAGCGTGCTTGGAGCCATTACGCTATCGTAGCGAACGACATCAATGGGAGGAACACCCCTCACCAATGCACCTGTCACAGTAATGAAGGCAATTATTCTTTTTCCATGCGAACCGCCAGGTGCCACCGGGCGACTGTCTGCAGTTGGACTTTTCCCTGCCTAACAGAAAAAAAACCAGTCTGTCAACTAGGAAATGATAGCACTCTCTTGTTTGCCAACCTCATTTCATGCAGTGGCACATGCCATTCAGCTTCGGCTATCATCTGAGTTTCTTTTTCATCATGCTCCCATGTCTTCGGAATTATCACCCACATATCGCTATATTTAGTTGAACCTTCTCTGTGCAGTGGCACGATAATGCACGATAATGCACGATAATGCACGATAATGCACGATAATGCACGATAATGCACGATAATGCACGCATATTTTAGCTGCGATCTGATGTTGCAATCAGCATTAATACTTTACTTTATGACTATGTCAGCGGTTCAGTCAATGATGGCCGCTTTTACGATAATCATCATGATCAACTTATCAAAATGACTTTATTCGAATCCCAAGTACCGCCTGAGTTTAATGACATCGAATGTGAAACCTCTTCCGTGTCGGGGGGGGGGGGGAGGGGCGAGAAATGGTCAGCGCTTATCTTTGGATGCGATCGCGTGGTGTGTGCATACCACTTCACTGCCAACAAGTATTTAAAGCACAACTATGTTTTCCTATGGCGGGCTGCAGGGCCAAGTGGCGCCAACCAACACGTGGCTAAGGTGTGGCCACTGCGCCACATGACAAAAAGTGCTGCAATTATTGCGTACCTCTAGTCTAGGTTGCAGCAAATCGCCATGTTGTGACAACATTACGTGCACACTTTAGGCGAGTGGCGTAGAACCGGGTTTACAGTTGTGCGGCGTCCAGTAATTCATGAAATACCTAAATCCACGGGTGTTTATTTCTGAAAATTATTGGGGGGGCGGGGAATGTATGAGGGCAATGGGCAGGCTCAAATGGATTGGGGGCACACTACATGGGGTCCCATGTTAAAAGTTACAATTAAGTTGGGGGGGGGGGGCAAAGCCAATACTCCGAGAGTACTTGCCCGCTCAAAAGTATACAAAGTTACACCCGTGCACAGTGAGCCAGATCGCCTTCAAAACCGCTTTTTATTCAAAAAGTCAACTTTCAACTTTGTTACTTCTGACGACGGGTACATATGTAAACATGAATTGTGCATTTGGTGGTTGCATTCATTTTGACCGTCAACATTATCTTGCTGATGTAATATGCTGTCAAAATCAGCCAATGCCGCGATGTTTAAAACCGACTTCCGAGCTGCGCTGTAAACTAGCTACGTTCATCAAGCTGTATATCCCGATTTAGTGATGGCATCATGAAAGTAAGCATAGCACGGGGTCGCTGGTTTCATCCGCGTGGGAAAACCATCGCAAATATATTGTTAGCGGAAAAAATTCTGACCCGTTTCGTACAATTAAGCCCCGGAGAGTGAAATAATAAGCTATAAAGAAGCTTCCCAAGGCAAATGTAGAGTTAAAATTGAGTTCAACCGAGTTCAGCGGAGATTTTTGCACACATCGACAGCCCAATGCCTTCAAATCGTGGATCCAAAGGCCAAAGTTGTGCATTTTTTTGCGCAAAATACACAAATGCTAGGCTTATTGTGGATGTGATGGAGCCGCGCGGTACCTCAGTCAGCTGACGGCCCTGCGCCGCGGCCGCCAGCTGTCGCTCCCGGTGCATGCGACGGACGTCAAGTTAGCGAAGAGCGAGATTCTGATCAAGATGACATGGATAGGTCGGGTGACAAGGCTTTGTCACCCGACCTGTGAATGTGGAGCATCTATGTCACTGACACACACCAATGAGCTTCGTCAGTTTGAATCTGAGGGTTAAGAAGAGATCATTGCCCGCGAACCGCTACACAAGTGTAGATCTTGTTCATCTGACTAATATCGTTGTTGGTTCAGGCGTCATTAAAGACTCTGAGGCTGCAAGTCTTTGAACCATGTTTAGAAGAGAACTCTTTAAGTATACTGAACAGCATGACTGGTGTGAACAAGACGGCAGTTGATTGCTTAATTCCGCTTTGGGACTCTACGAGACGATCACATCTATCTGGTGATAAATTGAAACAGTGCAAAAGGAGCTCGTATAACTTCCAAAGCAAGATACAAGTTGGCTGGAATCAGGCTGGATGCCACAGGGAACAATATGTCCGCAAGCACGAAGATTGGTTGCATGGCACGTTGATGGACGTGTTCATAAAAGTGCCAACGGGTGGGCCGTACACTTCAGCGGGGCGGGGACGCCCTGTCGGTGAGTTCTCCGAACTGAAGTCAGCAGGCGTGAAGAGAAAGGCGACAGCTATGCCAAAAAAGGTCAAGATCCGAGGGACGGACAGATTTATCGTTTGTCCTGAAAGAGTCCATCGCAGCATCCCACCAAAGTGAGCCGTCTGCTGCATCGGCCAGCCTCACTACCTAACATGTACAGCAACGAGGAGGCATTGACTGTGTATATTGACGGGCGCCACACCAAGGAAACAGGCCGCTACGTCTGCCCATGCTCAGGACGAGCAGGTGTTCCTGGCGTCCTGGTGTCGCTTCCAGATGACCTTAACTGGTGCCGCTCCAGATGACCTGTGACACTGCATCGTGGGGCAGAACCACCCCTTTTGACGGGCCCCCCCCAAAAAAAAAAACCCCCACCCCCCCCCCCCGTCAGAAGAAAGTTCGTCCCTGGTGCCGCTCCAGATGACCTGTGACGACTGCATCGTGTGGCAGAACCAGGCCTGTTCATCGACCCGCTTCTGTCGACCCATGAAACTAGAGTACAACAAGGAAACAGCAGCATCCAGCACAGTGGAGGATGCGTATTGGCAAATGCAGATCGAACACTGGATCAGTACGCCATCTGTCTGCCGGCATTGTAAATCAGTGTAACCTTTTGCCCTCATCAAACCATGGTGGACGGAAAAATGGTCAACGCTCTCACGGAAACGGCATGTCATCAGCGATGTGCATTATGTGGTGCAACTCTCACCATCATGAACAACCTGCAACATGTTCGTTAGATGCCAGGACTGAGTTAGGGCTGAGTACTTCCAGCTCGGCCTGAACACCCTCCAATCGTGGACAAGGATGTTCGAATGCATAGAGCACATTGGATACGGGAATGGGCTGGGGAAGTGGCAGATGCGAAATGCAGCAGATACAGGACATATAACGACAGAAAATCTTAAGTGAAGAAGTTCTGGGAGGAAATACATCTGCACGTTGACCGGTCCCGCAGCGGAGGCCAAGGATCGCCGAATGACGGTAGCAGCGCCAGATGTGCGTTCCGGAACGAGGGGGCGTTTGCAGCGGTAACCGGTGTAGACAGACAGCTGATCCATCGGATGAGCGTCATCCTGGAGACGATGTCGTCCGGATACGCCATCGATGTCCTGGCATTCCAGGCGTACCGTGCTGTGACAGCTGACCTGTAGGTGGAGTTATACTGGTGGTATCCCATGCATGGTACACGGAGCCGTCGTTGTAGACTCGCTGCTGCTCCCGGTTGGACTACTGAGTGAGGAAACCCAGGAGTCGAGGAGTGAGGACGTCCGTGCCTACCGCCTGAACCAGGCAAGGAAATACCCCCGGCTGCACACCATGGCCGACCAGTTCGGGTTTCTCATCGTCACCCACTCATCAGCTCGTCCTCAGTCACCAAGCGCTGCAGGAGAAGAGCCCGGAACAGAGTAGGCCTGGCAGAAGAGGTGCTCGCCCTTCACAAGAGAGACGTCAGTCGTGCTCACAACGGATGTCACAGCCGTAAAATCCCACTCGTACCCGTACTCAGCTGAGAGCCCTCTCGACTCGCACTCTAGTGACGAGGACTAAGTCACACACACGCATACATACACATACCAGATAATATAAGTTAAATATGGCATCGGCGTGCTGCGTGGGATCAGTGACAGGGAATGTGGCTAAGTAGATATGTAGACCATATGTGATTTGCATGTTCACATGCATACCTGTATGCATTCATACATGTTAATGTTGACTTGCTGGGTAACCTAAGTGACGTTGCACCATGTATGCGCAATATAGACGCGGCCTTGCACGAATTGTCAGCTAAATTTAAGCATAATATTGATATTTTAAAGATCATATATTACTAGTATAGTTATGTTGGCACCCAGTGTATCAGTCAAGTCTTGACAAGTCCAGTAATGTCCAATCCGTAGCCGCGATCAGCAGTTGCTAGACCCGACATCTAGCCGTAAACCAATTAACCAACAGCCTAATTAGCCCCCCCCCCCTTCTCCCAGGACACCAGTGCTCGGTACACCGAAATGGTCAGACACTGGTCAAACAAAATTAACACTTCACCATTCGGTATACACATCAGAACTAGTCGCCATATTCACCTGCCTCCAACACATCACTGCGCAACACATCACTACCCCTATTACAATATGCACTGACTCACGATCCTCCGTGGACGCTCTCGCGGCACTACACAACACCACGCACCCCACGCTCCACGCCATCCGACACCTATACAATGACAACCACGCATACCTTCAGCTCACCCTGCTCTGGATCCCCGGACATAGGGGTATCCCGGGAAACGAAAGGGTTGACGGTCTCGCCCGCGCGGCGATCGACCTCCCCGCCAACCCTAGAGCTCTGGTGCCCCCAGGGGATCTTCTATCCCTCACTAATAATTTATTTAACACATATATTCAGGACTGCTGGTCACATAACACCACACACCTACACGACATCAAGCCCACACTCTGCAGCTGGCCCTCCTCCAACCAGCACACACGTCTGAACGAGGTGACACTGGCCAGACTCCGCCTGGGACACACCAAACTGACCCACGATTATATTTTTCATCGACCTCACCGCCATCCACTTTGCAACACATGTCACATGCGCCTTACCGTCACCCATATCTTACTTGACTGTCCAACATATGCTCCTCACCGTCGCTATATCACCCAATATTTCGCCAAGATCCATTCACAACTTTCGCTCCGCGCTCTCCTCGGGAATGACCACCCGGAACTCCTCGAGTTACTTTTCCGTTTCCTCCAGGACACCAAACTCTCCGAACAGATATAAAGCCTCCGTTACATTTCCTGATTCAAGCTAACCTGATGAAAGTTATATGACACGTGCCACACTTCGTACTAGCTGTATGACTCCGCTCCACATCTCCTCCTCACCGACGTCGCAAAACACATACATATAGGTTATCTCACACTAGGTAGACAGGATCCGATCCAATTTGGCTAATACGGACGGACTTCCTTTTAAATTGCGCTTGGTTTTTTACCTACGGGTTTTCCAAGCAGCTTGGTTTTCCCCTTTTAGGGGTTTCCAAGCTTTAACTTAAAACATACACCTACACATACAAGGTCGGGCCTGAATCCCACGACTCGCTCTGGGTGACAGGCCTCCGCTTCGCCAGCCAGGTCGCAGGTGGGCAGTGGAGCCTCTCCGGAGATTACGATGCTGCCCACCCTCCGAATGTCCTTCCATTGTTATGAGTGTCTGTATGTATGTATATGTACCTGTATGCCATGCGTGTATCGTCTCTACGCCATGTTTCTTGTTTGACGGCGTCTCTCCTTTCTTGACTAGTAGATATAACCGGATGTCACATAAGCCGGATTAACGTAATTTCTTATTTAACGTAGCAATCTCTAGCAGATGGCACTTTGCCTCCGCTAAAGATTTAGGGGAAACAAAAAAAAATATATATATATATAGATATATATATATATAGATATATATATATATATATATGTATATGTATATATGTATATATGTATATGTATATATGTATATGCATATAAACATCGCACTGGGGAAAAACCGTGTCCGCATAGTCCACCATTATACGTATGCAGCGGTCCGTGCAGATACGCGGCGCCTTACAAAACTCCGTCGGGTTTCTGGCGTCTTGACGGGGTCAGTTACAGAGAGCATGTCAGCCTTCTGCAAGCGCTCCTCAGCAGTTCTGCGCGCCGCGTCAGCTAGCGCAGTCGGCTGTAGAGCGCCAGGGGCTCAGTGTTGACACTTGGCCACCTCTCCTGCAGCAACTAGGCCAGGCCTTTGGTAACCCCAGGAGCCCAACTAAGCTTATTCATCGCCTGTTTAGGGGTCCGACTCACTACTCCTTTGCCAGCATGCAAGGCACAAAACACGACCTCGAACTGGTAGAGGCACTCCATCCACTGAGCGGACGGAATGTGGAGTGAACAGAGACTCAGCAGCCTGATCCATTCGGCGGCTACCAGCACATCCTCCTCTGCACTGTCTCTTGTAGAGTAGATAGAGCCCGGTAATTGAGGTTCCTCTTTGCGCACTTGGCGCCGATGTAGCTGGCGACATAGGCCATGTCATATCGAGCAGCCTGCTGCTCGCCCTCAGATAGCTCTGTCGCGACCGTCTCCTGCACACCCAGCTGTTGCAGATAGACGATCTCCGGTCCACCGTCCAATTTTCCTCCGACCAGCTCTGTTCTCTCCAGGACCGAGCCACAGCTGCTTCTGAAGCACCGCAGGTCACCTTCTGCGCTGCCGGTCGACGCCTCCCGGCTAGTACCGCTGGGCCGGTGGAGAGCCGAGCTCGGGAAATCGGCTAACGACCCGGCATCCGGTTGCACCGGCGCCTGGCATGACGGCCGGGGCGGCACCGATGCAGCAGTTCGACTGGTGACGGGCTGGTGTTCTTTTTGTGAGAACTTTGAGCATGTTTACCATCTCCCGAGCGGCAGTGCCCTTTGTCACAATCAATGCACCATGAAACTTGCTGAGCTCCTGCTGAAGTAGCTCCAACTGCTTCTTCATGTCACCCTGTGTTGGTGATGGACAGCTGGGATTGGGACCAGCATCAGCATCCTTAGGTTCAAGCAGAACATCATCATCAGGCTAGTGAACAAAACTGTCTCCAGTGTGCTCTGCTGCTGGCTCAGGATTTCCAGAAGCACTGAAACATAAAAAAAATATCGTCAAAAAATACTAATGAATTAAACAGTGTCGCACATAATGCACAGATAAGAAAATCAGATTGAACTGCTTTGGTTATTAATAATATTGTTGTAATGTAATTAATTTTAATTTTGTTAATAACAGGCAGTCAAAACAAATCAAGCATATGCCACAAAGGATTTCCACAAATGGCTGAGCAAACATTGGAAAAAAAGGCATTCCAAAATTTGGAGAAATAGTTATTATACACTTCAAACAGGTAAAACTGATGCAGCCACTTCTGTTGCAGATACACTCTTACTGTGACATACAAAACTGCAACAGGAATGTTCCAGTTCTAGAGAAATGTACGTTTTTATTTTTATTTGTATGCCAAATAGCACAACATGATTTCACACCAACTCAGGCAGTCAGAGATCCAATCTCTAAAAATATGTTTGCATCTCAGGTAAAGCTAGAAATGATTATAATGGGCTGCTTTTGTGCTTTAGTGTAGAAGTTTAGGTAGTAGAACATTGGAACCAGCTGCCAGAAACCATTGTCAGTAGCAGCACATTGAACATCTTTAAAAACAGCATAGACACACATTATAAGAAAAGAGGGCTTGCTTTTCAGTATTCCAGGGAGGGCTGATCAACGGATTTGGTGGGCAACTGGTTCAGTGTCCAGAGTGCAACCAAGAAGGGCCCTTGTGGCTCATAGTTGCACTGATCTTTTATGTCTTTATGTCTTTAACATCAAAGTGGGACCAAAGGCATCTTTTCAGAGATCCAATCTCTGAAAATATGTTTGCATCTCAGATAAAGCTAAAAAGGATTATAATGGGCTGCTTGAGTGTTCTTTCCCTGCTCATAAATATACTTGTCAACCAATCAATGTAAACACATCACAAGCATTGCAAAATTTCTTCAAATTCTGCAATTCAAAATTGTTGGGTGTTATCTTGCCTCCCAACTGAAAAGTATGCATTTGCAGAGGAAATGAGTGGTCAGATCATGTTCAGCACATTTATAAACATTGCAGTAGAAAAATAATGTTCAAGAAATCAGAAATTACACCAAGCTGGAAATTCACAAATTTTCTTATTCAAGCTATTTTTTGCATTTCGTGCACGTACGAGGTGCGACCAAAAATAAACGGGACATTGGCTGCTGATGACACGACTCAGCAGCCACACATCGATGAACTATATCATAGTGATGCACAACATTTCAGCACTATATGAGCAAAGTGTCGCTTCAGCTGACCCATTGTCCTTCTTTCCACAGGTGTGTTTCTAACTCCTATGCAGTGCACCGTGTCACAACATGAGCCTTGAACAAAGGATTAACATCATGTTCTTGGTTAAACTGGGGAAAACTGCTTCAGAAACACTTTCTATGCTGAAGGATGTGTATGGAGACCAAACAATGTCCCGTACACGTGTGTACGAGTGGCACAAAAGGTTTACGAGTGGACGTGATGACGTGGAGGATGACCCGAAGCCTGGACGTCCCACAACATCAAGAAATGACGAAAACATCCAGAAGGTGAAGGAACTGGTGCGGAGTGATCGTAGATTGACGGTAAGAATGCTGGCTGAGGAACTGGGATTGGGGAGAGAGTCAGTGAGGACCATCCTGAGGGAGGATTTGGGCATGAGGAAGATTTGCGCGAAGATGGTGCCCAAATTGCTCTCCGATGATCAGAAGGCCCGCCGTGTGGACATGTCCCGGGACGTCTTGGAGCAGCTGGAGGGCAACACAGAGTTCCTGGACGATGTCATCACTGGAGACGAGAGCTGGGTCTTCCAGTATGACCCCGAGACCAAGCGGCAGAGCCTCCAGTGGAAGACGGCGGGGTCACCCAGACCACAGAATTGTCAAGGTCCAGGATCAAGGTGATGCTCATTGCCTTCTTTGACCACCAAGGCTTGGTTCACCACGAGTTCGTGCCACAAGGGCAAACCGTGAACAAACACTTCTACAAAGAGGTGCTCAGCCGCCTGATTGCACGGATCCGACGCTCGAGGCGTGACTCGTGGGAGAACAAGAGATGGATTCTGCACCACGACAATGCTCCCGCACACGGCGCCCTCAGCATCCGACAGTTTCTAGCCGAAAGACAGGTTGCAACCCTGGAACATCCCCCATACTCGCCAGATCTAGCACCGTGTGACTTCTGGCTATTCACAAAGCTCAAGGGTGCCCTCAAGGGATCACATTTCGAAGGGGTTGAAGACATCAAAGAGCACGTGACAAGCACCCTGAGAACCATCAAGAAGGAGGAATTTGAGGGGTCCTTCGAGGCGTGGAAGAGCAGATTCCAGAAGTGCATCGACTTCGAGGGGGAATACTTCGAGGGGGAGAATAGGTAGTTTCCTGTCATCTCGTGCAATAAAGACTGTATTGACCGAGTCCCGTTTCTTTTTGGTCACACCTCGTATTTAATCTCCTCGGTGCAGGTTTTTGTCCTCCCTGTGCATTTGGATGCCTATTTTTTCACTGCTGGTGGGCCTCAGAGCTGTTTGTCATACTTTGCAGTCTGGGTATACAGCATATGTGTGGTGCATACCCGCAGCCAACATATGCCCATAGGCTCGTGGTGGAAATAGCATATGGTGGTTATGATCTGAGCATGAGGCCTAAAAATATATCCAAGGCTCCACCACTGATTGTCCCACAGACCAGAGAGCTATTTGCCATACTTTGCAATCTGGACCATGGCCACTTGTCATTTGTTAAAGTATAGGATTAAATAAAAAAAGTTTTAGCTTAAAGTAACATTACAAAACAGGTGACATATAGGTGTGTAACTACTTGATGCATAACAAACAGGCAGGTGCCTATCTACCTCCCTATTCATGGTAAATAACCTATAAGCAGCGGTATTATTGGAGATTCCAAAGCAACATACCCCACAGCTACCTTCCATGCATGCATTGGCGATCCTCGGATTTTTCGGAAACCGGAAAAGCTACAACATGCTGTGCCAGACTGATGGCTGTATTCTGGCACGAAACAAAATCCTATTTCAGGGAGTCGAAAATCACCATGCACAACACGCCGGCCCAACTACGCAGCGTATCGATAATAATAACCATTCCAGAACACAGCCTATCCAGCCTACAATGCACGCGACTCACCCATACACGAAGCGTTCGACAAAAGCTATTCTTGCTATTTTCACAATAACGCTGCACTCTGATTGGTCAATTTGGCGCTCGTAGCTGTACAAAAATGGCATTGATCATAATCGCCTAGAAGCGTCACATATGTAGCTGAACGACACCCCAGCACCGGATTGCTATTGTCCAGGGCTGGCCAGGAAGTAGTAATGAAGCTGATTGTTATGAAGAGCAAATCAAACTAGAAAGATGTCATCGAACTTGTTTTTCGTTTCATGCATGCATACACATGTAGATGGTAGAAAATAGCAGTCCATTGCAAGAAGACGGAAATGTTGACCAGTCGTAGTATATGCGGGAATGAGCAAGAGCCGACTCATTGCAGCCAAAGCTGGATTTTGATAGCTCTATCAAAGGCGATCAATTGCAAACGCCATACCGCGCCGTAGAAAGGCTAGGAGTTCCAAACACGAATGACGAATAGCCGGATGCTGCCATGTACCAACTGAATGCAAACTATGTCACGACGGGTCCGAGCAAACCAGTCGGCCGAACAGAAACTGCGACCGGAAGCTCGATGTACTTCCACTGAACAGGTGTTCCTGCATCCAATGATGCATCGGCCAACCGTCAGCCGATTAGCATACTCAATAGCAACCATTGTTGGGCAAAAGAATGCGGATCGGGGCTAGGGAATGTCTTCGATAGCCCAGGTGGACTCCGAAGGAAAATCAACACGCCCATTTTGTGAAAAGTAGCATCAGACGTTTCCACAGAATGTGGCTTTTGAACATTGTTCCGACCATCAGTTTGAATGAAACTCACGAAGGCTTAGCTGCAAGGGAGGGTGGGACTGGCACCGTATCAGATTAAGGTGCGGGCATGTTTTGCCTGTTATCGGGTATCATCAGCGCTGCCGTAATTTGTCAACGGCAGGCGGTGACAAGCCCGCTTGTAGAGCATTCCGGATCTAGAACACAGCCCTGCACCAAGCTTGTTAGGGTAATGCATACAACGTGACTGATATCGGCCACAGCTTCGCGAAGTATCGTTTCCTGCTTATCATGGGGGGGGGCATACACGGCCGAAGACAGCCTTTTCGAATGCTCGTGCATCTTTAATGTCACTTGTAACAGCACTGCTTCAGCACAGCACAGCACAGCAGCCAAAGCACAGCACAACTGCACTTGCAGGTGTTGTCATCGGCTTCCTGGTAGCGTGTCTGACGTAGCTGACTGTTATATTTCATGGGGACTATTGCATGAAGCTCGATAACCGAATGAATGAAATGCAGCGGAATGGATGATATAGCAGTCGCGCCCACTGAACGCGCTTGACCAGCATCCTCATCCGAATCTATGTTGATTGCTACCCAATCCTAGCCAATTCACTGAGCAATGAAAAGGCTCTGCCTGGAGCAGCACTAATCCCGGCAGAACCAAGTGAAAACGAGGCACCGGGCTGCTTGCCAGATGGTGAACCCTGCAATGTCATGCACATTGTCACCTGTCAATAAATGTGCATCTAGATCAGTTCAAAATTTACTGAGGTAAAATTGTGTACGGTCTTCTTCAACTAAGCCATGCACACAGGGACGAAGGATCCTATTCAGTTGGAAAAGCTTCAGCCTCCCCACAAACTTGCAGCTCATCCCCCCCCTCAGAAATTGGCAGCCAGCCCCCCCCCCAATATGAAAGTCAAATCTATGAAAAATTAAAGCAATGCTGCATAAATGTCGAGTACGACATGCTACTCGTGTTCAACCTAAGTAGGTGCTAGATTGCCAACAATTTATAATGAGTGGTGACGATATTCTAGCGGTCCTTCTAAGTATTCTTTAGTATTGGTGGCGACTGTCCTCTTCGATCAATTGAAATAGCACAAGCAATCCTATTTTAAGTTTTCTGAAATCGATAATCACACTGCTCATTTAGCACTGATCGCAATGTGAAGTTTGCGATGATGGTTACATATTGTTTCTTTTCGTACGGTTTTTAATCAGTTTTGATCAACGGAAATTCGAAGCATATATAGGTATATTTATATATGCTACATATGTTTATTTATGATACTTATAAATATCATAAAAACAATAATGAAATTAGGGACCATGCGAATCCAAAGGGGAAGAAGTCTTTTAGGGAACGGTTTTTTGTGTGACTGTGACTGCCCGGTGGTCTGGTGCTGCGTGAGTGTCGGTGGGTTGGGATGGATGTGGAAGCGTTTTTGAAGGCACTAAGTAGATTTCCCGTATTCGGAAGTAGTTCTTAGATTAACCATCTCTTGATTATTTTGTCCCCGGGTAGGCTAGGTTCATGGAATGCTGGAAAAAGAAAAATATTATTTATGAAATTAATGGGGGTCCTTTCAAGCAGGCAAAATATAGTGGCCGAAATCCGGGGAGAAATTGGTATTTGTGGGTACCCTAGGTTGATCGACCAAGGGCAGAGCCCCCCCCCAACATATTTTGCGGTCCTACACCCCTGCATGCATTCATAGATTGCTCGGACTCTGACATAGACTCTGCATGGATTCAGCCCAAAACCAAGCGGACAAGATTTAACGTGAGTTCGCCCGAAACTATTGGGCTATAACTATGCCTCATCACGCTTAACCGTAAGAGACCAGGCTTTTATTAGCAGTAGCACTTCACCCATGCCTGATGAAGTGCATGGGTGAATGAAGTGCATGGGTGATGAAGTGCATCGCGCAAGATGACCTGCGACCTATTTGCAAAATGCTTCACAAGAGTAAGCATGGCCGCCTATTCTATGGATACCAATCTATGAATGTACCCAATGATGATTTAAAATGGAGGCCAATGACCTCACGTACCGTGAAGATCACCCACAATGCAACAATTCTGAACAAAGGAAATGTTAATGATTTGGGCAGTCAATGACATGAACCTCAGTAAACACAAACAAACACAAACTTTTGTTTGCATAGCAGTGATGATTCCAGATGAATGACGACATGGATTAGCAACTTAATCACGTGCTGGTAACACATATCTGCCCAGATTATTCCTTGTCAACAATTCCGCAAGAAGGCATCATTAGCCCTCCGCGACAGGAGCGCACTGCCGGGCGCCATTTTCTTGTGGTCGCAAAAACATCTGCGAGTGCCATCCACCCCCTGGGACGGTGAGGGCGTACCCTCGTGCATTTCTTACATTCCTTTGCTTATCTACAAATCACGATGTTATTGCTTGCGCAAGCGGGAACATATTTGATGGAAATGAGGAGATTTAGTGCGCATTAAATGTAATTTACCGGCATTTTACTCTCAACCAGAGGCGCAGCAAGGATTTCCTTAAGGGGAGGCCGACCCACAAAACAATGGGAAAACAAATAAAAATCGTTTTTAGCGCGAGAAGTGCGCTCAAAATTTCTGGTTTCGCGTCCTTAAAATTTCACAATTTCTTGTTTGCTCTAGTTCGTTTTTGGTTGCTAAGGGGAGCAGGCCCCCGAGCAGGGACTCCCCTTGGCTGCGCCTGTGCTCTCTACTAAATGTTGGCGTGTGAAGAGGAATTGTCTCTTTTCATGATGAATCAGTGTGTTCTAATTCATCGATATATTCTTAACATCCATTGCCAAAATGCAAAACGGTTCAAATACCGTCGAAAGTGACATGTTAAGATATCGTATTTCACATGAACACATCATCATAATCATTTATATGAAATATAACGATCTTCCAGGATGAGGAATTTAGGTACTCACACCACGAGTCTCCATATTGTTATGAATACATAGACGCATGGAGAAAAGAATAGAGAAATTGAGGAGCATTCTTGTATCTCTTTGAATTCTAGGGCAGTTACATGACGTATATCAGCGACGAATTCAATGGAGTCGAAGAGAGTGACCGCCTTCGCCCTAGCACCCCAACAGATGAATCCCATGGAGATGGAGCGCCCTTTCAGGTGGAAGGGGCGCCCCTTGGGAGAAGTCGAATGCACCTCTCCTGCCTCCTCCCGCTGAACGAAATGTTATTTTCAGTCGAAGACTCCTCTCCGGGTGGAAATGTGCCTCTCAAAATTTTCACTCCCCCATAATGAAATCCTGGGTCCGTCAGTGACGTATCTTTTCTCGTTTTGCTGAGAATACGCGGGAAAATATCAAACGTATGCTACGCGGAGTTTTGGAACTGAAACCTGACAAACACGGCGTTAAATCCACTGGAATTTCCGACTTCCAAAAATTAATACGTCGGTTTACTTAGCTCCTAATTCAGTTTTTCTAAATCAGCTACTGAGCCCAAACAAATCGGGCAACCTGAACGTCTGCAACTTCTGTAGCTCACACTCCTGTATATACAGGCGTCGACTTCCACGAACACAAAATATAACCAGGGTGTGACTCAGACTCCTGCTCTGGAACCGTCCTTCAGCACAAGCTTGGCAGTTCCCAATGTTGTGCAAGTCACATCTGCGATAATGTACTCTTGTAGTTCTGATAAAATTGCATTCAGTTGCTCTGCATTTTGCTTCAACACGTTGGAAACGGCAATTCTGAAAAGCGACTCCACCAAACACAAGAGCCGGGAGAAAAAGCCAACAGATGCGTATGGTGCACAGCCATTTCACGCAGCATGAAGCTAAATGTAGCGAGTGATCCGCCACGAGACGCGGAAAAAAGGGGCAATACCAACAGTCACAATTTTAATAACCTCAGTCTACATCATCTGCACTCTGCTTGTGCTAAGACTTGCGAAGGATTTGACATTTGTATGTTCAAACCATAGTCGGGGAATTAACCAAGTACCATGTGGTTGACTGGAATGGTTCTTAAATGGAACGCGAAAACCGCAGGCGGTGTGAAATAATTCCACATTAGATCAGAAAAAGAGAAGTATACCTGGACATCGTCAGTTTCCGACGAACAGCATAAAGCCATCAAGTGAAAGTCTTGTACATGTCGCAGAAACAACTGGAACACTACAATGCAGCTCTATGGATCAGTTTCATACATTTCGAGCACATCCGAAGCCAAGCCAACCACCGCAGCAACACAAATGAAACCCTAGGTGACTCGTGCTAAATGACTATCAGCCCCGTCTGACAGCTTCCGTTCGCCCATGGAAATCCCCGGCGAACGACAACGCTCGCCGGCAAGACGGCGCGTCCACCTTCCCACGAGCAGGTGCCCTGGGGGGCTGCTGCCGGCGGCGGGCACGTGATCGCCATGGGCGACAAATATCGCCGCCGGCGGCCGCGGCGCGTGCAGCCAATGGTGGCGGCGGCGGCGGCGGCGGCGGCGCGGCGACTAGGCCGTCGGCGGCCTTGTCGGCGCGCCGGGCGCCCACAGCAAAAGGTAACCGGAGCCGGCGCCGCCGGTGGCCGCCAGTCTGTCCACGGCATCATGTGTTGGCGACCGGCGCGCGCCGCTGCCCTCCTCGCGCTCCAGCTGCTCGCGCTCGGCTCGCGCGCCGCGTCGGCGCCGACCACCGAATTAGCCGCGCCGGTGGGCGGCGACGGCGACGTGTGCTGTCGTCGCGAGCAGCACTTCATCAAAGTGGGCGTCGGTGAGTAGCGGCCGGGAGGCGCGTGTTGACAGAGTGCTATTCCTGCCGCCCGAGGCGATGTCATGTCGTTCGTCTGGCCGGCGTGATGGACAGTCGGCCGGCCTGTTGCCTGGGCTGCCAGTCGGTGATTCAGTTGGCCGATACGCGCTGGCAGATAAATTTCGGGCGTGTAAACATCCGACGAACACCCCTCAGGCCGCGCCTTCGGGAGGCCCGCCATGTATAGGTTGAGGACGCGATCGAGGCGCCTCTCGGATAACACGTACCATTGGTCATATATGGCTGCGACTCTAACCGTTTGTATGTTCCTCGGCCGGAGAAAGTAAGCATGTGTTCATTCATTGACAATGCTAATGTCAATTGTCAGTATGCGGAAGGGACCTTGTATGCGGAAGGGAGCTGTCAGTATGTGGGGCAGCAGGGTAGTGCGAAAGAAATACTTTCGGCGAATTGCATATGATTTCAGGTGTACGTTATAAATCCTTCTCGCTCAAAGATAGCTAATTAGACAGAACGCGGCGAAGCGTTCTTCACATGAGGCCGAAGAGATGCTAATTTGATTGCATCGGCTTTGTTATGTTTATCTCCGTATTCATTGCAAACCAGCTTTCCTCTGCATTGCATGTGGTATCGCCAGGCAGTCTATGCGATAAAAAAACATACACACACACACACACACACACACACATATATATATATATATATATATATGTATATATATATACATATATATATATATATATATATATATGCCCATGTCCATAAGGTGCGCCTGTCAATATCATAGTTCACAAGCTGTGTTGCTGTGCTGTGTTGCTGTTCTGTGTTGCTGTGCTGTTTTGTGAGGCAACGGGAACAACTTGCGAGCTGTCAGTGCGAAGTGTTCTCATTTACTGAAGTAGTTCAGCTGCTTACATTATGAATGTTTTCCCTGAATTTCCACCGAAGTTGTAGTTTTCATGATGATTCCAGTTACCCCTAAATAATCAATTTGCAATTTTACGTTATGGCCCTCTGAAATATTTGTCTGCATGTACCGACCCTCATTTGCACGTGCATGTGCATATGCACACACATGCACATGCATGTGCTCATGTGTGCTTTGATGTGCGCTTCGTGCACTGTGGTGCATGCATTTCTAAACCCGTCGTGTTGGTTAGTTGTGACGTATCCTACATTGTTCATGCTTTCTTGCTGAACTACCGAAGACAGTTCGCTAAACCATTGAATGAAGACCTCGTGGGTCCTGAGCTTAATCCAACAACTGGTTACGTGTAGAATTAATCCCAGATTACTGTAAAGGTGTGGTGAATCCACTTGCAAATCCGAAGATCTGCCACATCGAGTAGATGGAGTGTCATCATTTTGCACGGCCTCTTCAACTGATATGATGTCAGCATCCTGGCTCGGTATATCATATCATGAATGCTATAGTGATTTACTAATCTCGATAAAAGACAGAGTACTGAGTTATTTGATCGTGCATTTCCTCTTTTCAACAAATATGGCATGAGTTCGATAAGACACAGGTGTGGGGAACAAATGCGTGCTTGCAGATGCTATTTGGTTGAACCGGCCGTTTTGCGTCCGTCTTTTTCTATGTACACATTTCAATAGCCATTTTGCTGAGGCCGAAAAAAACCACTTCCTGTGCCTACTGAGGCACAGAAGTAAAAGGCGACGTCTTATTGTGTGTGTGCTGATAAATGCACACGAACATGAACACGAGATGAACGTGCACAGCGCTAGACGCGATACTACAGGTCAGATCGCAGGAAATAGATGGTAAAAGTTTAGTTTACGAATAGACGATAACCATTTGGTCCATATATTGGCTGATGTTTCATGCGGTACGTACTTCATGACGTATCCTTCGCTCGACTTTGCCAAGCTGTGCTGAACTATGCCAATTCACGTGGCTGAATATGACAGTTCATGAACTATGCCAGTTCTGCAAGCACGGCTGTGACGATACATCGACATTCGTCGGGCGGTGTCCAAACAGAAAGCTGCCGAGCCGGGATAAATGCAAAGAACATGAAAAATGTACGCGTAATTTTCTGACAGCGAAGTGAACTTTGGGATCATAAAAAACATGAAGGCAAACAGATTAGTGCAACTATGAGCCACAAGGGCCCTTCTTGGTTGCACTCTGGACACTGAACCAGTTGCCTACCAATTCCGTCGATCAGCCCTCCCTGGAATACCGAAAAGCAAGCCCTCTATTCTTATAATGATTGTGTATGCTGTTTTTAAAGATGTTCAGTGTGCTGTTGCTGACAATGGTTTCTGGCAGCTTGTTCCAATGTTCTACTACCCTGTTTATGAAGAAAGACTGTCTTAACCTTGTCCTGCTGTGATTAGCTTTAATTTTGAAGTGATGACCTCTAATTGTATCATTTCTGTTAAATTCAAAAAATTCCCTGAGATATCCCTGTTCCTGACCATGAAAAAATTTAAAGACCTCGATGAGATCTCCTCTCAGCCTTCTATATCTAAGTGAAAACATATTCAATTTCTTCAATCTTTCCTCATATGCCAGGTTGCTTATACCATTAACCATTTGTGTTGCCCTCTTTTGTACTCTCTCTAAAAGCCAACAATCTTTTTCATAACTAGGGGACCAAGCTTGGACCCAGTATTCCAAATGTGGCCTGACATGTTTACAGCAAAGCTTCCTGAAGACCTCCTCGCCTTTGTATGATACATTACTACTTATTTCCCCAAGCATTCTTAGTGCCTTCTTCCTGGCATCTTTGGTCTGTTCTGATGCCCCCAATTTTGTGTTCAAAATAACACCTAAGTCCTTCTCCTGCTGAGTCACAGATAGAACTTGGCCACCCATCAGGTATGGAGCCTTCATATGCTGCCTACCTACATGCATGATTTTGCACTTATCAGAATTAAATTTCACTTGCCATTTTTCGGACCACTTCACAAGTTCGTCTAAGTCTTTCTGCAGCGAGACCTGCTCATTGTGTCCTGTTATTGCCCTAAAGACCTTCAAATCATCCGCAAATGTCAAAACCTTACTGCTTAGACCACTTTCAATGTTATTTACAAATATAATGAACAATAGTGGCCCCAGTACTGACCCCTGGGGGACTTCACTAAGAACATTTTGACATGATGACTTTGTAACATTTAGCATCACTCTCTGCTGTCTATCTGAAAGCCACAACTCTATCCATTTTATGATGCTACCTACAATACCATGGACCTGGAGCTGCATCATTAACCGTTTATGGGGTACCTTGTCTACTAAAGTCAAGATATGGTACATCAACCTGATTTCCCTCATCAAATTGTTCTGTAGCGAAATTTAAAAAGTCCGAGAGATTTGTGAGACACGATCGCCCTTTTCTAAACCCATGTTGAGTATCTTGAATCAATGTGTTTCCTTCCAGAAATCCAACTATTCTATTCTTGATAATTGATTCGAGTACCTTGCAGACTAGGGATGTGAGGCTTACCGGCCTATAGTTTTCAACTTTCCCTCTTTCTCCTTTCTTGAAAATAGGAACTACATTTGCCCTTTTCCAATCGGTTGGAATTTCATTTTGTGAAACTGATCTACAAAATATTATACTAAGTGGAATTGCCAGTTCCTTTTCAGCTTCCCGCAATACCCTAGCATAAATTTCATCAGGTCCTGCTGCCTTGTTTGGCATATTTTCCTGATATGATTGAAAACAACATCACTATCAATGAAATCAACATCTTTTAGCCGATCACCTGTCACTGAACTGTGGTGTACCGATGGCAGATTAGTCATATCTTCCAATGTAGACACTGATTTAAACTGCTTGCTCAGCTTCTCAACCATCTCACCATCCTCACTCAATATAGTCCCATTTACTTCCCTTAGACCAATTGTGCTAGAGACTTTACTCAGCTTGTAAAAACTAAAGAACTTTTTTGCTCTTTTTACAGTTCCTAGCCAAATCCAATTCTTTTGCTGGCTTTGCTGCTCTGGTTTTCTGCTTCACAGTGTCTCTAGCTTTTTGATACGACCTTAGATTTACGATATTTGAAGCTTCCTTAAACACTCTAAATGCATCTTTCTTAGCCTTAATTGCTTTTATAAAATCTGGCGTAAACCATGCTGGCTTTCCTACCCTTCTTTTGCACCTTTGCTTTTGGGGGACATGTCTAATCTGAATTTCCCTCAAGAAAGATTTGAACTTTTCCCACATTTCACAGGCATATCAATTTGAGAATTCTTCTTCCCATTCTATGTCACTTAAAGCCGCTGTCATGCAGTCAAAGTCTGCCCTGTTAAAATTTGGAACCTCATGAACACACCCACCCAGATCATGAACACACCCATAAAACTACTTGGGGGTGGTGAGGGGCGAAGGAAGAAAATGAAAATATTTTTCGTGAGGATGAAATATACAACTGCATGAATGTTATGACAAGATATTATGGAAACATATAGTACCAATATCTACTCAATTTTGAAGCATTGCGGTGCTATTTGAAGAGGAGCTGCCAAAGGCCAGGTAGGTGCACCTAAAGCGGATTGAAGGGATACAGAGCACATCTTGTAACTGGCTCTGTGTGGAAGATGTATCGCCAATATCACTGGAGTAGTCAATTGGTGCAGCATTTATCTCTTGTGACTAACAGCGCGATGTCAGCAACATGATGTGATGCTCCTACGAAATGTGCATAAACATGTCATTCAATCCTCCTTCCTCTGGCAATGTTTTCCAATGACAAGCAGCAGCGCGGGCGCTCAGGTTGAGAGCATGCTTCCGCGTTCCCTACGCTAGGGTGAACACTGAAAACTGGAATGTTGTGGCAAATCCCTGGAATCTGTAATGTTCTCAGACCGACACCGGGCGCCCTCAGAGCGCATTGGATACCAAGAAGCTTGCCCTATTGCATGTGATATCAACATGTCACTGATTTTATCTTGCATCGAGGTAAATTGCGCTCAACTTTTTGTTGCAATACGCATGCAACGACCATTTTAAGCATGACCTGGTTAGACCGACTCACTTCGTCTGTGATTAGGAGTTAAGCCATTTCACGGTAAGCAAATAAACTAAACAAAGTTAAGCTAAACATATGCTGGAACATGCAGATGAATTGTGCAGAATCAAAACCTTAAACAATGCAATGCTGCTAGCATTAAGCTCAGAACGTTCCTGCCAAGTCCTTCAGAACAGGTGCAGCTCTCCTTGATATTTAGCAGGTTAAGCACTTCGGGAAGGCCGTAGTCTCCCTGGCCGCCACCTGGGCGATCTCGGTTTAGACGGCTTTGCTCCTGTACTGAGCGGAAACAGAGCTTAGCTTGCGGCGCCATGCGGCTGCACGTTGAATGCCACCGTGGCGTGAGAGTGGAAGTCCTGCCTCCATGTCCCATTCATTGAATACCACTGCGGCGTGAGAGTGGAAGCCCTGCCTCCATGTCCCATTCATTGAGTACCACTGCGGCGTGAGAGTGGAAGCCCTGCCTCCATGTCCCATTCATTGAATACCACTGCGGCGTGAGAGTGGAAGTCCGGCCTCCATGTCCCATTCATTGAATACCACTGCGGCTTGAGAGTGGAAGCCCTGCCTCCATGTCCCATTCATTGAATACCACTGCGGCTTGAGAGTGGAAGCCGCCTCCATGTCCCATTCATTGAGTACACTGCGGCGTGAGTGGAAGTCCTGCCTCATGTCCCATTCATTGAATACCACTGCGGCGTGAGTGGAAGCCCTGCCTCCATGCATTTTGAATAACGCGTGGAGTGGAAGCCTGCCTCCATGTCCCATTCATTGAATACACTGCGGCGTGAGAGTGGAAGCCCTGCCTCCATGTCCCATTCATTGAATACCACGCGGGGAGTGGAAGTGTCCTTCCATTTTGAATACCGCTGAGGGGGACCGTTGAAGAGTGGAAGCCCGGCCTCCATGTCCCATTCATTGAATACCACTGCGGCTTGAGAGTGGAAGCCCTGACTCCATGTCCCATTCATTGAATACCACTGCGGCTTGAGAGTGGAAGCCCTGCCTCCACGTCCCGTATCGTTCTCGTAGAAGTTGTAGATATCAGTTGCTGTGAATTCCAAGCTGCCTTACCTGCTCTAGCGTATAAGCAGATAATTGGGAAGTGTATCTGGCGATATATTTGCATGTTGCAGCTGGAGCGGAATGGCTTAGCATAGGTGAGGGTCGTCACCCATGGGATCCCAATGTTAACTTAATGGCGCCCCAGGTCGGCGACACGTGACCGCCTTCACCGGGACCGGACAGGCTGGCCGGCTGATGGCCCGGGGCGTCCGCAGTGGCCGGCACCCCGGGCTGGCAGGCAGGAGGCCTGAGCGACGCCCGGTCAAGCAGCTGCTGGGTGGAAGGCTGACGGTCCGGATATTGGTGACGACAGGCTGTTATTTGGCACTCATGTAGAACTATGCTGCAACGAGAGGCTAGAAAGCAGATCAGTCGGTCTATCCTATGTGTATTGATACACCCTAGGGTGAATTCAAATCACGTCAGGTAACCACGTCACTTACCTGTGGTGCCATAGCCGACGATGTGCGTAGCCTGGTTATAGATTGCTAAGTGCTGTGGTATGGTATGCATTAGTTCACGAACTTCATCTTCCATTTGAGATAATTTAATCATCTTCACTGTCTTCATGCAAGAGATAGCACTCGTAGTGGATCGGCGAAATCTGCACCCATCCATCCGGTCACGGATTTGTAGCCCCACATGCGTTATTGTTGCGTGGGTAGATCAGATGTTTTTGCACCAGATTTTGTTTATCTGCTTTAGTCTGGCCAGTTACATTTCGGTCTTCACCGTTGGATTAACGATTCTATTCTAATCACCATCACGGCTATGCGGATTCTGCTACCAGGTCGTTGGTGATGTCAACATCTAACCCATGGCTTAGTATGTCTAGATGTTACAACTTGACTAAATTCGATCTGCCCAACTGCACGCATATTTGTAGACTGGACCTGCGTTAACAAAGAAGTGCGCTCGTTAATTACAGATGGGTACACCAATTATTAAAGTGATACCTTGAAAGATCCGGTAATTATCCGAGAGAGACCACAGTGGTCAAATTGACTCCCACGGTGCAAGGGTTAATTGCCGATAATTCACGAACGAACGTTAAAAGAACAACCCCTGACATGTTTGTCCTTATGACGTCTCAAGGCCCACGTGTTAGCGACATGGAACAAAACCAGGAAAAAGCGACATGGAACAAAACCAACAAAACATGGAACAAAACAAAACCAGCATGTTGCAAGCGACGAAATCTCTCGATTGTTACCTGATGTTGATACTGTTACCTGATGTTGATACTGTTACCTGATGTTGATACTGTTACCTGATGTTGATACTGTTACCTGATGTTGATACTGTTACCTGATGTTGATACTGTTACCTGATGTTGATACTGTTACCTGATGTTGATGCTGTTGCCTGATGTTGATACTTTTAATTACTAGTGGACCTTTCAAGTCAGTTTAATTGACCGTTCTTGAAAAAAAACACAATCTTGAGGTGTTATCGTTCCCTGCATGAAACGAATGGCTGATACACGATTTAAATGTCCAACATAGCGTATTTCAGTACATTGGGATACTAAGCACATTACATTTGTTGCATTTTGACCAATATGTGAAAAGTCTGATGAGGACATGGTCTTGTCTTCATTTTGAATACTTCCCACATAGTGACCGACAATATTATTTTTCTTACCTGGGGATACACATGGATGCCAAATTCACACCCAGCATTAAAAGTAACAACAGATGCACACTGAAGGCAAAGAAGGTCAATTGAGGTCAACTGAGTCAGTACAATTACATGACATTTTCAGATTAGTACACCATAAGGTCGACAAAGCACAGCAATAGCCTGATGGGATATATTTTGCCTCCCTCATAAAATACAAATTCGAAGATGTCATGTCAGGTCATTGGGCTGGGTCGTCATAAGTCGGAACATGCTAAGCAATGTCTTGGTAAAGTCGCGAATTATCGACAATTAATCTTACTTGTTGCACACAGATGGGCACAGCTGGATATTGTAGGCTGCTAGACAACTCGGCTATCATGCTTATGAGAGTGATTAACCATGTCAAGGCTTTGTTAGGTAATTGACTCGACTTAAACTCCCAGTACTCCGTAGATCACGAGTTTGACTTCAAGACTGTAGACCACGAGTCACGCTATTCCACATGCGATTGGCTCGTGGCCCTCGTGGATCTGTACACAGTTCCTCAGTTTGACCATGGAGTCAAATGTGATGCACTTTTGCTGGCTGCGTTTCCCGGACACGTGTTCGTGTTGAGGTTTGTTTGCTAAAATACGGAGAGCAATTCGTTTTCCAAGCATTTAACTCTTCTGTGCGGGAAGAGCCCATACTGGCAGGCGGTATGCTAAGCTCGGAAACACCAGTGTTTGCATGGGCTGTCTTGGTGTAGTTTTTGGAAGTGTTTCTTATCTTACTGATTGTAATAAGACCGCTGTAACAGCGTTGTCCAATTTGACTAGTTTTCCTCGACATGCTGAGGCTTTTTTGGCAGAAATATATGCCGATCATTTTATCTTTTTGACCAGTTTCAAGGCGACTCATTGGAAGTTCACAGAAAAATCGTTTTTCCTTTTGTTGCTGCTGATGTCCAAAAACTATGAATTATGTTTTGAGGGCTGCTTTTAGGCACATTCGAAGTAAGCCACGCGGAGACGACTGCCAGATCAGCCTCTACATTTGTGCCGATGCTTTTAGTCCGGTGGGCGTGGGCAGAGCACAGTGCATTATTTGCGCATCGTCTGCACGTGCGACGACGGATGAGATACATTTGATGAAAGATGAAAGGGTAGGTCGTTGTAAGCAGGTTGAACAGAGCCGGCCGAGGTTGGGCCGCCGGCCGAGGTTGGGCCGCCGGCCGAGGTTGGGCCGCCGGCCGAGGTTGGGCCGCCGGCCGAGGTTGGGCCGCCGGCCGAGGTTGGGCCGCCGGCCGAGGTTGGGCCGCCGGCTGAGGTTGGGCCGCCGGCCGAGGTTGGGCCGCCGGCCGAGGTTGGGCCGCCAGCCGAGGTTGAGCCGCCGGCTGAGGTTGGGCCGCCGGCCGAGGTTGGGCCGCCGGCCGAGGTTGGGCCGCCGGCCGAGGTTGGGCCGCCGGCTGAGGTTGGGCCGCCGGCTGAGGTTGGGCCGCCGGCCGAGGTTGGGCCGCCGGCCGAGGTTGCTCCCGTGCACTACCCCGTGCAACACTTACAGGGCTTCGCTATTTTTAATTGACCGATTGGTAAAGGAATTCTTGAACCAATGCATTAACGTCCTATACCACTGGAACATTGTCAGGAACGCATCATAATCAGCACAATGAAACGTCTTGGACAATTCACATGAGGCGAAACTTGTTGCAACCCCTAATCTTTGTTTAAAGATATTGCGCTGGCAATGTCGACGGTTGCACACTCAGTGGAATGGTGGGACCGAAACGCGTAGTATGTAGCCGTCAGTATACAATGCTTAGAAATGTAGTTCGGTGTCTGCGTACGGTTTTTCTTTTGTTTTTGCCATAATTTAGGTCTATAGTCGATTTCACCTTCCATGTTTGATTCCAAATAATATTTGTTTTTAAAATATCCTCCAATATGACCTCCCCAGAGCCAGAAACATTATGTCAGTCGTAATCACATTTTAACAAACGTAGTGATGTCACATTTTTGGGGGAGGAGGGTGTAAAATGTTGGGGTGGTTTCGGACCCTACTCGTCGAGCGCATCCCGAAGACACCTCTTTCGTGTTCGTGCCCTGCTTAGTTTGGAGATTAGAGGGGCATGTATCGACCCCTCCCCCGAGACGGGGTGTGAGGATCTGACCGGAAAGGCAAGGGGAAAGAAAGGGTTGACATCTTTTTTGGGTTATTTTTGGGAAAACAAGAATGTAGCGTTCTGAGCTTACCATGGACGTTTAATTCGAATTCAGCGTCAAAATATATCACAGTGGTCCAAACACACAAAAATGGTCACTCAAGGTCACTCAGGGTCAACTGAGACTAGTTGACAGGAGAGGGTGAAATACATGCTGAATTGCATGTGATCTGACGTCTGTATGGTGCAATGCCGGTCATCGGATATCCTGCTCAGTAAATAACTATGAATTGGTGTTGAATCTTGATAACATTTTAGACTACTGCACCTCGCAGATGCGATGACCAAATTTTGACTTAACCTAGTTCAGAGACCTTTAATGATATCAAGATGAAACTACCACAAAGTTCCTCTGCTCAATTTTCGATAGCTATGGAAATTTTGTGGCGCACTGCTTCTTTGTTTTCCCGCTGTTCTTAGGAAACCCTAGAGCTGCCATTTTGATCCCGCTCCCCTCCCAAGCGCTTGGTGAGCCAACCTACATGGCCTGAAAACCAGACCACCGCGGCACACCGCTTCAGATTCGCCAGCCCGTGCAACGTCGTCCGGCCTCTCACACAGCCTCCACCAAGAGCGCAGTCCGACAAGGTGGGGCCGGCGGCGGCGAGTCGGCCAGAGCCCACACCCGTCGCTCAGCCGAACCCCTGCGGTGAAGCCACCACGCCGTCTGCAGACGGGCACCACCTGTTGACGTGTGGGTGCCGCCTCGGCACTGGCTGATACATCTTAATGACGACAGGCCGCCGGCCGGGCCACTCCCCGCGCCTGACACACAGATTATTCACGTCTGATCGTTCGGCCGGCGTCTGCCGGTTAGCACCGGTTGGGTGGGTCCGCCAGAGCGGCGGCCGGCCGGCCGGAGGATTACCGCCGGCCAGCTGGGCACGCCAGCCGCCGCGCCGCCGGCCGGCACCGTGTTGTCGCGCCGATCTGAGGGACCGCGGCGGCTGTCGCTCAGCAGCAGGCCGCCAGGTGTGACCGGCGTCGGACACGACTCGCGGCTCAGCTGGCTGATCCGGTGACGATTGTCGGAGTCGGTGATTGATCGGAATTGATCGAAACCGGTCGTTTGCCCTCTTCTTCTCGTCGGCGAAGGCTTGCATCGATTGGCAGTCCATACATATCTGGCAGCATCAAGTATTTCTTCTCTTCTGGGCTCACGTTCAGCCGTATCAATCTGCCATGAGAAACATTTGTGAAAGCAAATCATGTGCCGAGCATTTACATAATTGCAAGCATGTAGCAGTATATGCCGATGCATTCGAACGACTTAAAATCCAGATCAATGTAGCTAATGCACATGGGCATCAGTAATCAACCTACAACGCGTGTGCTACGTGACATCGATAAAAGGAGGCTAGATATGCTGGAGTAGATAGTATCTTTATAACTCATGATGTAGCCGTAATTAGTGTGTGTCAATACTTTATTTTTCTAGTCTTATTGTATCTTCTCTTTATAGGTTTAGCCCAGATGGGCCCCTGTGACTGCGGCTAAAGTGGAACCTTTTATCCGACTCTACTTGGTTGGATAGGAAATGAATCCAATGGTATCTTATATTTTCCGACAGCAAAACGATCACAAACTGCACGTGTGATACCGTACCGCTGCAGGCACGGAGGCAGCAGGCACGGTGACAGCAGGCACGGGCAGGCACGAGGCAGCAGGCACGGGGACAGCAGGCACGAGGCAGCAGGCACGGGGACAGCAGGTACGAGGCAGCAGGCACGGGGACAGCGCGACAAAATGGGTGCACTGATCGGGATCACACTATCACTGTTGAATTGGAATGTCAACACCCGAACAAGTGGCAGAGTGATCTGGTAAACCTTTACATCATTCGGTGCACGATTGAACTTGCACTGGCATACGAAAAATGAGTTCTGGTTGTTCAGTTCCAAAGGGACAGCCTGACTTCTCCGAACGACTCACCATAAGACATCCAATGGCGCACATTTCCGGATGGCGCCCTGACAGGAACAACGGCTGCAGATGGACCCTGGCAGCCGCATTTGGGATGGAAATGTGTTATTGCAGCAGTTAAGAGGGCATCCTTGGCTATGCACAAGCTGGTGTACCATCCAAGCATCGGCAGCTGTGAGTGCCCTCAAACTGCCGAGATGCGCCATTGCATACGGAACCTTGAAGGTAACATAGAGGGATCCAGATTAATCCAATGGGGGCCTCAGGAGAATCATCCTCGTAGTTTACAGGGGGCACCCTGACAGCCATGGAGGAGCTATCAGAGCTCCAGAGGAGTGCTGCCGTAGCAGCTTCAGAGAAGCCGGCTTCAAAGGGACACCCTTGTGGTCTCAATGGGAATCCTGGCACAGGCTCTGAAACAGATTTGCGCTTTGCGACCCGTTAAATCGATCTTCACCTCGTTTTGTTCAAAGCGAGTGTTCATTCCGTGCTAGCGGAGATGGCACATGCTACCTAAACGATATTGATGGCTTCATACCGGGCCTGCTGTGATAATTTTGTACCTACGGAAATCTCACCTACGAATTGTTGATTGCTGACGAAAATAACGTACCCTAAATCAACGCCATGCGAAGCATAGCCCTGCTCAGGACCGCTGTTGAGTTTTACCAAGGGATGTCATAGCATCGCCAGCGTTTCCTGAAAGTTCTGCAGATGTGCTTCCCCAGCAGTCTGCTTAGGGTGCGTGGCAACCTCACAATGCACCATAGCATGTGCATTGGGGTGTTCTCGAAGCTACCAAAAACGCCGTCAGTTCGAGGACTCCCTGGCAGCTTCCAATGACACTCTTGGCGTTTTGGGGGGTGCTTCACTTTGCAGTTGTACAGAGACACACTTACATCTACAACAGACGCTGTTGCAGTGGCTGGGAGCAGGGAATGGATGCTTTTAAAGCCATCGAGAAGTGTCTGGGAGCTTCGTCAGGCAGGTTGGCGTTTGCAGACGCACACATGGCAGCAGCTGAAATACGCTGTGACCCCACGTTCCAATTCGACTACTCTGGAAGATGGTTTAAGCGCCCCGACCACTTTCCCGTTAGTAAGCATTGGGAGTCCTTGTCGTTAGTAAGCACTGGGAGCCTCGAACAGCGTGTCGTATGCCGAGGGACAGGCTTCCCAGACTGCGAGACCAGCAGTCCCGCTCCTTGAGGTCTGCACGCCACAGTTGGGGATAAACACGGGAAAGCGATGAAGACAAAAAGTAATCAGAGTTTGGGAAACCGTGAATCTTATCACACACCAACACTGATAAATAGCGGAGTATTGATTTGTTGCTATGGTTAGGGTCACCATAGGTCACATGCGTCAGCCTGTCACAAGGTGATGGGACATTTCGGTGGATGTGCGGTGGACGGACAAAATCATCGAGTGAATTCCCACACTGCTGGGAGCGTGCAACATATTGGTATTTAAATATTGCGTGTAAAGAAAATATACGACCTTCAATATACCAGGAGGTGCTGAGTTGACATCAAAAGTATCGGTAAAGAACACTCCTGACGATGGCCCCTAGCCGAAACGTTGAGTAATAAAGTATAATCTTTGCCGATACTTTTGATGTCAACTCAGCACCTCCTGGTATATTGAAGGTCTTATATTTCCTTTACACGCAATGTCTAAAACCCAGGAGCATCTAAGAGCCATTCTTCGTTGTATTAAACAATGGTATTTAAATACTACGATCTTTGACTTATAACGGGCACGTAGGTGCTATGATCATTCTGGACTAATTCCGGGCACGCCATTATGCTCAAGCAATTTCCGAAGCCAAAAAAGCTGCCCACTTACCTACGACTGTGGGAAACAGCTACCTCCTCTCGTTCAGACATGAGACACAGGAGCTACTAACCACAAACATCGCCGATTTCTATAAAGGTAATTGAAGCAAATGATCACCCCAATGCACGTATTACGTAAGAAACAAAGTGGTTCCTGATACGGTTCAGGAGCCTACGTAGGCTTCAGTCGGTAGGAATTCAAGCAGTTTATGAAGACAGGCCTCTAAAAATGTATCAGGAAACTTGAACATGCATTCCAATCGCCAGGCATTGGTATCTCCTTTCACCATAGTCAACACACTTGGGTTGCATGGTTTAATGTGCATGCTTTCCTAAATATGCCCGGTAGCTAGACGAAATAGGATGGTACAGGCATGCACCAGGATTATTGTGAATCGCTGACATCTCGTACTGTTGGCTGCCGGCTAGCCAGTAATCTGCCAGCACAAGCGACGTGTTCGAACACCTGTTTGTCTGATCACCACTCGGCGACTGGCAATCACTGCAGACGCTGATTGCGGCCAGCTCTGACCAATCAGCAGCTGGATTTCTCCGGTCGTTGACGACCGCCCTCACCACAGCCACAATATTGCCATAGGATAACCGAAGCTAGGATCAGTTGTGCTTGATGGGATAAGGTTACTTTTTGGTTTCTTTCCATTGATAGATAGGCAGGGGTTTCCCTTCGCAATCGTGGGCTCTGGCTACGTTAACCCTCAGGCTTTTTTCCGAGATAGTCTACTCCCGTATGAGTAGACACAGAGACACCATATTTTCAGTAACTTCTCATGCATCTTTTTACATGTCACGTACGCATCTTAGATCGAGAGCATCAGGGTTATTAACATGGGACGGATCAAAGAGGTAAATGTTCAGTTGAAATGCCAGCCCGATGCTCATACCATAATATCGAATTCGAAGTTCCTCTAGATATATTTCGCTTATGAAGCGTCTTCAGCAGAAACCTAACATTACCAAAGAACTAGAACGTCACAAATGGTGCGGCCAGCACAACAAAAAAAAGCTAACACTTGACGTAGACCTAGATTAGGGTGCCGATGAAAGAGACAAGAGGAAAGGTGCAGGGAAAATGGGGACGAGAGACAGAGAGACAGAGAGAGATGGAGAAGAGAGAAAAAAAAAAAAAAAAAAAAAAAAAAAAAAAAAAAAAAAAAAAAAAAAAAAAAAAAAAAAAAAAAAAAAAAAAAAAAAAAAAAAAAAAAAAAAAAAAAAAAAAAAAAAAAAAAAAAAAAAAAAAAAAAAAAAAAAAAAAAAAAAAAAAAAAAAAAAAAAAAAAAAAAAAAAAAAAAAAAAAAAAAAAAAAAAAAAAAAAAAAAAAAAAAAAAAAAAAAAAAAAAAAAAAAAAAAAAAAAAAAAAAAAAAAAAGAAGAGAGAGAGAGAGAGAGAGAGAGAGAGAGAGAGAGAGAGAGAGAGAGAGAGAGAGAGAGAGATAGAGATAGAGATAGAGATGGGTGGATGGGGCAGGTACACAGAGACAACAGAGAATGAGTGAGACTGTAACCTGTAACACCGATCGTCCACGGGGTGATCTGATCACAACACTGTCAGCAAGCGTCAATATTGCCAACACAGCTAATGATAATTACTGTACGGAGTGGGCCTGATGGGCTTCGAAGAAGAGGTCATAATGTTGAGACGCTGCTAGAGGTCCCTGATCTCAATGGATTCAGCTATTTTTAGATCTGCTATGTCTTTGCAGGTGCGGAGAACCGATAGTTGTAGTGATGTGGATGACGTCGTAGTGATGTAGTGATGTGGATGACGTCGTAGTGATGTAGTGATGTGGGTGACGTCGTAGTGATGTAGTGACGTGGGTGACGTCGTAGTGATGTAGTGATGTGGGTGACGTCGTAGTGATGTAGTGGCGTGGGTGACGTCGTAGTGATGTAGTGATGTGGGCGACGTCGTAGTGATGTGGATGACGTCGTAGTGATGTAGTGATGTGGATGACGTCGTAGTGATGTAGTGATGTGGGTGACGTCGTAGTGATGTAGTAATGTGGATGACGTCGTAGTGATGTAGTGACGTGGGTGACGTCGTAGTGATGTGGTGATGTGGATGACGTCGTAGTGATGTAGTGATGTGAATGACGTCGTAGTGATGTAGTGATGTGGATGACGTCGCAGTGATGTAGTGACGTGGATGACGTCGTAGTGATGTAGTGATGTGGATGACGTCGTAGTGATGTAGTGACGTGGGTGACGTCGTAGTGATGTAGTGATGTGGATGACGTCTGTGTTGTGGTGCCGCTTCATGTGTTCACCAAAAGGCGTGTTCGGTGCTTTATTCTTTGCGTATCTCAGGTGTTCATTGTATCGATCGCGAATACTTCTTTTGGGTTGTCCTATGTAGAAGGGCCTAGGATCGGTGCAGGCTTGGCAGGTGATTTGATACACCATGTTCGTTGTGTGGCATGCACCCTTCACACCTGCAGCACACGTCAAGTGTTGCCTGTTTCCTGCTGCAATGCATAGGGAGGGTACAACGAGGGTGCCGAGAGCAGAGCGCGTCACCATTTGTGATGAGGCTTTCCCACTTTTCCAGGCTATCTTAATGGGCAGTTTGGACGATATGATAGCCGAGTGTATCTTGTGTGCTAGCTCATCAATGTACGAAAGGTTGATGTAGGTAGCCTCGTCACTGTCAAAGTGACAGTTTCCCGGCTGGAGTTTCCCCGAAGTTTCCCAGCTGCAGATAAGGCGAAATTATTGGGTGTGTATAGAGTTAGATTTACTTCCTTGTCGCCCTTAGCATAATTGGTTCTTCATCAGATAGAAGCGAAATGGTAAAGGACTATGCACCAGTTCTTCGAGTGAACATATTGCCGCTTTGTACACTATGCTTAAGTGACTGCACAAATAAAATGGATGATGTACGATGATGATGGCTTGTCGAGCATGGCTGGTGTTGTGCTGCACCTGAAATCTTGCACTGGTGATTATTTTATCTGGGTGTCATTAGCCCTGAACAGATCTTCATCTTCGTCATCCCACACTGTTGAGCCGTTATATTGTTGCCTATGCTCTTTGCTATGCGGAGCTGTGAATACAGCACATACTTCTTAGTTTGCATTGGATGCGTGACTTGTATGGAAAAATGACCGGTGCGGCCATTGGCTTGATGTATAATTATCTGGTGTATCCATGGCAACTGTCAGAAGAGTATCAAGAACGGTATCTGGTGATTAGGTGATGAGTCAGTGCGTTGGATAGTGAACTTGCGGGCAGGATGACAATAGTTGATACCGCTGAATTGGTGTCTAGTGTATTCGAGCTATGTAAATGGATTCCAAAAATGCTATCCATGTACCACAGCTACAGGTTTGGTTGGGCACGGTAAGTCGCGAGTATCACGCACTCGATGACGTTCATGAAAATGATAGCCAACGGCGGCGCAATTCTGCTGTTTATAGCGAGTCCTTCTCGTCGCCTGCAATATTCCTTGCCGAATCGCAGAATGTTGTTGCCTAAACAGTGACCCCCCCCGCTGAATGTATCTTGATATACAACAAATGCTTTATCGACTATCCATGCACAAATGCTTTCTGTCAGTACATGGCATCTCACTAGTGTTAAGCGCTTAATCACTCGTACTAGAAATTCTTCTGTGCGGAACGCATCTCTAATTGACTCAGTGAGAAGCTTACCTAGAAACCCGATATTGATGGCGTTCGGTCGCGTGCGGTTGCTACAAGTACTCTCAATCTTGTAGGATTCAGACCTGATGAAACCGGGAATGACGTTGGCGTTGCGGTATATGATGAGGAAGTTAATTTTACTTCCCCGTTGGCATGTTTTTCAGCATTTTGTAGACTTTTGATCATGATATCACATGGGCTGAAATCTTCATGGTGAGTTTATATACGTGAAATCATGAAATGGATGATCAACATTATCATTATATGCTGTTGACACTGTAATGCTTGCTGATAGTGTTGTGATCGGGTCATCCCGTGGATGATCGGTGCTATAGCCTCACTCATTCTCTCTCTCTCTATCTCTCTCTCTCTCTTTCTCTCTCTCTCTCTCTCTCTCTCTCTCTCTCTCTCTCTCTCTCTCTCTCTCTATATATATATATATATATATATATATATATATATATATATATATATATATATATATATATATATATATATATATATATATATATATATATATATATATATATATATATATATATATATATATATATATATATATATATATATATATATATATATATATATATATATATATATATATATATATATATATATATATATATATATATATTTTTTTTTTATATTATATATCTCTCTTTTCTCTCTCTTCTCTCTTCTCTCTCTCTCTCTCTCTCTCTCTCTCTCTCTCTCTCTCTCTCTGCCTGACTCTTCCTGTCGCTATTCCCATCTCTATCTCTATCTCTCTCTCTCTCTATCTCTCTCTCTCTATCTCACATTCTGTCCCTCTCGCTCTCTTTTTCTGTGTGTCTCTGTGCTGTTGGCCTCCTATTCCCCCCCCCTTTCCCTTCACATTTCCTCTTGTTTCCCTTCACGTTTCCTCTCACAAGTGCCTCCCCGGTGTTTCCTTATTTTTGTTTGCTGTGAGTGCAGGACTCCGTCACGCTTTAAGCGATCTTATTTGCTGGCTGGGCGACTTGTAACGTTTGTATTCTTTTGTTGTATTGGTCGTGAAGACGCTCGGTAAGCGAAATATATCTATATTAATTTTGAATGTATTGTATTATTGTGAGCATCAGGCTGACATTTCAACTGATCTTCATACTGTTACTCATCCACTTCATTATTGGACCTATGGAAAGGATAATGTTCCCAAATATTCAAAGTGTCGTCATTCGGATTTAAATCCGTGTATTCCATCCTCCACGATCCATTTGTTTTGTGCAGCCATTTTAGCATAGTCTACAGACAGCGGCAGTATTTTCACTCGAAGAACAATCAGCAAAGTCAGCACCAGACTGCACCGTAGGTTGGTACTGATCGATATATTTATACACAGAGAGTATAGCGCAAAGCCATTAGACTCACCAATGGACTTGGTAACCTAGAATACGGTGAAAGAGACTTATGGAGTTAAATGTGTACTCACACAAGTATAGGAGATTAAGGGGTGATATAATTGAAATGTATCAATTTATTAAAGGTCTAGATCAGGTCAATCTGAATGATGTCCTTCTATTTAGACTATTACATAGGGGTCATCCATTCGGATTAGATAAATCAAGATGTAGGACAGTTAAGTGACAACAGGTCTTCAATCAACTGATTGTTGATCAGTGGAATAGTCTGTCTGCTGATGTTGTGGGGAGTTCCTCATTAAAAGTATATAAAATAAGGTAGATATATTTCTTAGGCTGCAAAGTTGTGTTTTTGAGTTTTAAACAGTGGCGGATGAGGTGAGATTTATGCCAAGTAGGTGTGCACTGTACAGGCCCCTTTAAGCAGGCATGGATGGAGTCCGAAAATGGTTGGTAGGCTCTCAAGCCACATGTAATGCATGAGAGCGAGTGAATAGGGCTGGACTGGTAAGATAGATAGACACTGATGAGTGTGTGGGATGTTGGTAGATGGATTCTTTGGAATTAGGGATGTGGTGTTGGTTGGGGCGATGAGTGTCTTTTTGCCAGGGTTATGGTATCTTCAATTTACAGACTTAACTGTACGGGCCCTTACGGGCCCTTGTGGATCTTATTAAGTCTGAATACTATGACTTTATAACTCTACGACCCTAACCTTATTACATGCATGGTTAACGGTCTGGTCAACCTGACACTTTGACCTGGTCAAGTCGAAACATTCACGGTTCGCAAAAAGCTTGACGTCAGTAACCCTCCGCTACCCATCCGACTGGCATGTTCAGATATTTTTTAGAAAACCACGCAGTAGCCCAGCATCTGCGGCGGTTGCAGCACGTGCAGAAAAGCCAGAGGCGACAAGAAGTGACGCCCCCGCCACCCCTCCCCACCCCTACCCCCACCCCCACCTACAGCTGGCTGCGGGTTACTCGATCTAAATTACCACTGCAACCCTATCATAACACCCACTCCGTGCTCGTGTGAATCATCCATTCCGCACACAGTCCAACCTACGCAACTACCAACCAACACGAAGCCGACGCCTTTGATCTCGGTACCCGCAGCTTACGTCCAACGCCGTTTCGCCTGTGTGATGCGCCATGATGCCCACAGGGCGGTACACGAACCAGCAAATGTGTGTGGCGTTTGGGTCGCTACCTATGCTCTGCTGCCTATGCTATGCTAACAACTATGCTCCGGATTATATATGCTACCACAGACTTAGCACTGGCTGCGCTTTCAGCCATCGTGGATGTGGATCGTGACCGCAAATGAGAGGATGAGTGAAATGTGGGCGCGGCCGTTGATTACGACTGCCGCCAGCAACAGATCGGTCGCCGTCGGCGCCAGCACCACCATGTGGATCGGCTGAGTCAGTTAGTCACTGAATGAAGGCGGTTTCTGACATGCCACAAGACATGCCACAATGTATGTCTTGCACTGGCTCAATGATAAATGGCATCGTGTCATATTAGCACAGCATCTTTTCTCATAGGAATTGACAGCAAAGCATGACGTACGATGCACATGTTCCTCGCCGAAAGTACTGAATGGGTTAGCAAACTTCCTGCCAATAAAGGCATCAGCACGCGAAAACATGACTCACTTAGAATTACTGACATAGATACTTGTGACTTGCAACTTAGAGAATAGCTCACACTTAGGAAAAGATGACAGCATGGAATCTCTGAGATTAAAGTGCACAAGTGTTAAACCTGGCTTCGCAGGGCGGATGGGACGGGAGGGTAGGGATTAATTCGATCCCACTGAGGGCTTTCTGACATAACCTCACACATCGTTCAAGATATCGCTTTGTAATTTGGCATACCCTCCGAAAATTGATGAAGGCATATTGTGTAACAAGTAATAAAGCACACGCAGTGCGCATTGTGCAAAAAGCCAATTAAGGTTCCGGAGTTGGTGCAAGTTAAAATCGAGTCACAACCCAGTCAAAATGCAGGTTTTAAATGCACATTTTAACATGGACATGAGCAAACCTCAAACGATGCAGTTCAAAGTGAAGCATGAGTGTATATGCTAACAATCAACGATAAATATAATATACAAGAAATGACTACAGGTTACATCACACGTTGAATTTGAGATATAGGCTGGAATAGTGCATTATGTGTGACTTATTTTGGTACTTATTACGTTTAAAAAGCCTGAACATATGTAATGACACATTATGTCATCTAATGATGTTCCACGTTTCAAGTCACCATCAGGTCACCGATATATGAATTGAAACGTTCAGAGAATACATGTATCGTAGGCGCTCTGGAGGCCAAGATGCAGCCTATTGCGAAGTAATTATGGCTAAGCCAGGGTTATGTTGTACGTCGATGTTGTACGTTCTGATATGTTCTGGTATGATCTGATATGTTGCATGGTCTTCACGTCCGACGAATACAAGTGGAGTGATAAAGGACCATTTCTCGGAAAGAAAATGTTTCTTTTTTCTTCGGAATTATCAAAAGAGAGAAGCATTCGGCTTTGCTATGGTGACACTCATTTGCCTTCCTCCAGCACATTCTGCTTGACAATATTTTTATCTTCAACATTTTATCCCATATTTCCAGATCTCTGACTTCGACCTGCTCGGTTACCTTGACCTCGGCACGTACCAGTGTGGTAAAACGTGTCTTCCGTTTGCATATAGTTCATATTGAAGCACAAAATATCACTTGTGTTCGACCAGATTAAAAAAAATATATACTGCCAAGACCGCGCGACACACTGCACCCCGACATTGCTCTGTTTGACTTTACCTTCAAGGTCAACTAAGAGAGGTAGATGGGAAATATATGAAGTAACACTGAAAGGTCAAGGACGGAAGTACATTACGTCGCTTGCCAAATTTCCCTACATAGCTTAAAACAAAAGTTAGTTCAGAGGTCAAATTGGGTCTCATTCCCTTGCACTGCGAGGGGAAGGAAATTTTGTCGCACTGCCGGTGGAAGTGGATGAATAGGTGCCAATATATGCTGATGTTCATGCATTTTGCAGAAGAAATTGCGATAGTACTCGAAATTCCACGTCATTTTCAAAATACCCCATTTTGGTTGTTCTTGTCAAAATTTGAATCTTCCAAAGCGATTCCATCTAGTGATACTCTGCTTCAAGTGATCCTCCCAGCCCAATGGATCCCCCAATGGATTCCTCCAGTTGCAAGGGGCCTCAGAATATCCCAGGTGACCCTCCTATTCATAATCAGACACGAAAAAAAAAACCCAGAGACCCCTCCATAGAGTTCAAAGGTGCCAGATATGAGTGACAAGGGCTCTTCGTTTTTAGGGTCAGATTCAATTTGTTTCCCTTCAGATAAAGGAGTCCCATTCAGGTCAAAGGGAACCTCAAACAAGATGCCCTCAGAAGGCTGAAAGTGGCCAGTATTGGAAGCTTAATCCGCTTATCTCTCTGGTCGTATTCTCACACTCCGTCTCGGGGGTGCGTCGCTAAAACTCCAACGTCTCACTTAGGAAAGAAGCCGTGCACGAATGCAAACGAGGTATTATCGGAAATCCTTCGACGAATGGGGCCCGCAAATGGCCTCACGCTTTAGTTTCTGATCATTTTGAGACACAAAATGTTTTTTTTTCGGAACAAAATTGACTTTTTCAAAAACATTTGACATGTACTTTTCTGGCAGAGGCACATTAGTTAAAACGCACACCATGTGATACCTAATTACACAGCGCATATCACAAACGGAGTCACATTGGTTCATCATGGGGAAACATTGGCAGTAACCTAAGGCGTAGGCGCTGCCAATTGTAATCATGTAGTATGCTTCATTTCAATATATTTTCACGCGTGTGACGTTGAAAAATCTTAAAATTGACACTTAGACTATACGACTATTCAGTCTATCAGACGACAAACTGAAACACTTTTGGAGGTGGTCCTATTTGACCTGAGCTAGGTCAATGACCTCACTTGTCCTTGGGTTGAAACGTTCACATCGGACGCAAAAACCATTAATGGAAAAGCACTGAATATTTGGCAACACCGCGCCGCCGTTTTTTTTCTTATTGTGGAACACATTGGGGGCATACAGATACCCCCAAGTCCCGAGACCAATGCGGGTTAAAAAGTTCAAGAAATGATGACCTCGTCAAATCTGTGATGTCCTATGTGCTGTCTGAAGAGCCCAGAGGTGTCCTGAGAAGTTCTGTCGCAAAAAGGGTCAGTCAGACCCATAATGGGGAGGGGTAACGCAGCCAGTGGGTCCCTCATTAGGGATGAAACATCTTACTTATTCAACGAGAGATATCTTTGATGTAGCTCCAGTAGAAGAATTTCGCAATTTGGAGTTCGATTTTATGTCCATCTCCCTCAATCAATTTTTAAAATCCTGTCTGCGCTCTGTGGGGGGCATCGCTTCGTCTAGTGAGATTGAACTTTCGAGGTTAGCACGCCCGAAAGGCACATACAAGTGATCTATAATTCAGAATGAATTGCTTCATGTTCATGATTATGCATCTGCATGCATAAGCAAAACACCAGGTCAGGTCAACATGGCGACCCCATGTTCGATTTCACTGAAAGTGGGTCAAAAAGGCAACTTGACAGTTACCGGGGTAAATATGGCGTTGAGTTTAACGTTAGCGCCTACTTTTACCATGTTTTATTTTACGACACCATGCAATCCATAATTTTACCTACCGGATCGCATGCCTTGAAAAAATGTCGCACAAGGTCGCCCGAGTTCAATGATCTCGGTGACCTTTAACTACTCAGATCATCACATTCGATTAGTGGACATCCATCATGGCATATCAAAAGCAAACCATCTTTGGCATTCCGTGCAGATGAACCGTGAGAAACCACGATGTTGTCAAAATCTAAAGCGACATTGCAAAAAAATGGAGAAAAAGTAACACATAAGTTGCCCATCAGCTACTAAAAACTTCAGATCGTTGAGCGCTTGCATTTTTCCACTATCGCCGAAAAATTGAACCAGGGTTGCATCCAACATCCCCCTCTCCCACACGAAAGAGTAGCAGTGGGAAATGAGACTTGACTGGGGAGGGGGCTATGGCACCAGTTAGCATGAAGGCCCTGGTGACCGCCCCATCCCCCATGACAATGTCAGTGTCCACGCCAGATAGCATGTCATAGCGACTCATCTGAAAGAAGTTTTCCTCACGCGCTTTCACACCTGGTGCCTCTACTGATTAACAGTATGACACGGAGGCTAACTGAGAAAGCAGCACCAAGCCACAATAGTTCTCCCGATGTACAATATGAGATCGGAATCCTGGCTCACATTCAGTGGCGTCGCCACGAAATTCTTCCAGGGGGGGCAAGGTCGGAAGGGGGCCTCCTGTTCCCCGAAAGGGGGCCTCCATTGTGTTAGGGTCTCATATTGTTTTCAGGCTCTGGTTTCAGGCTCAGGCTTTGATATTGGTGTTTTGTTTGTTCTTGGCATGGTGCATCATTTACTCAAAACACAATAGCACTAATAATCTTCGCTGAAAACTGGGTCATACCAGGGTATAAATAAGTAATATTTGGATAAATACATAAGTGCCAAAACAAACCAACGTCTCAATGCTTTCTCGAATCTTCCCGCTGGCCTCTAGATTGCAGCGAGCTGGCGGGGCTGGTGCTAAGCATATCTTACAGATATCTGCCATTGATCAACCCACTTTTAAGTCCTCCAAGCTGTGGCGTCGCCACGAAATTCTTCCAGGGGGGCAATATTGATAGGGGGCCTCCTGCTCCCGAAAGGGGGCCTCGACTGTGTTAGGGCCTCCTATTGCTTTTTTAGGCTCTTAGTATGGTTCCAGAATGGGGAACATGGCTTCATATTGATGTCTTGTTTGTTCTTGGCATGGTGCATCATTTACGCTAAGCGCAATAGCAAAAATCTTTTTTTTCCGCTGAGAACTGAGCCATACCAGGGTATAAATAAGCACACGCACTGGCGGATCTAGCCCACCGGTTTGTGGGGGCCAACTTTCGGTTTTCGGCGTCAGCCCCCCCCCTCCCCTCCCCCAGTGGCGTACTTAGGAATTGCATCAGGGGAGGGGTCGAAGGGATTTGGAGGGTGCCCATTCTCCCACTATTTTTGGTTAAAAGCATCGGATTTCTACCACTATTTGTCAAATGGACCCATTTTTTACAATAATAATTAATGACAACATAATTTCCTGTGTAGGGGCCCCAGCCTACCTCCACCGCTTCTAAGTTACGGAATTTGTGTTCTTGTTTACCAAAACGTTCATGTTCATGTTCAACGTCTTGTACCACGTCAACGTTCGTGCACGTGTACACACTGGCAGATCCGATTTTGTCAACTCTTGCTGTAAGCAGAACTTGAGCAGCATAGAACCCTCGATGCGTGTCAGAATGTACTATGCTACCATATTGGCTTCCAAACAATTATAAAAATACCTTTAAAATTGGAGATACTTTCATCCGGACGATATTTTTTAACCTCGGCAAAGGTTACTGCATTTTCATTCAGTTTACTTCCGTTGGTTTCGGGGGGCCAAAAGACCCTTTTAAGCGCTTCGGGGGAACCATGGCCGGAATGGCCCCTCCCTGGATCCGCTAGTGAATGTAGCCTGTCTCTTCATCTTCACCTTTTTATATAAAATAATTAGTGACCAACTAAATTATCCTGTCGAGGGGCCTAAACTACCACTATCGTTTCTGATTCGTCGGATTTCAACCCTGGCTCCCACATCCTGTTCGAATGTATTCTTTTGGTATCCCTTGATAAGTCACCTTGCACTGCTGAAATTACAACTACACAGATCACTTTAAAATGTAAAATTTACCAATTTCAGACATTCCAGTTCATAGTGCCCGGTCGCCACGACGCCAACGTTAGTGCATGTGCACACCCATCTTGCGCATTCGGTGCATTCGCCACACTTCGTGCGATGCTACGGATTCTGCTGGGCCTCCTACGCTTTGCTAATTGCTGATCGCGCCTTATCTGACGTGATGAAATGCTTTGTATGGGCGTTCGCTGCGAAAATTCGATTAATTAAATTCGATCATTAGTTCCCCACTTCTCATATTTTATGATGAAGAAATGCGGATACCCGCTGAGCTTTGATGCACCTCATATCTTTGATTAAACATGCTTCCAGGTTGGCTACCGAACCGAGGCCCTGCCTGAGTGTACTTCTTTGGACCCGTTTCGTATCTCTTCGTCTACGGATGTGTCTTAGGGCTCCAATCCATTTTTGTTAGAGGCCCAATGCATTTTCGAAACCCTTGCTCGTTTTAGGGTTTGTTGCTTCTTTGTGCACCGATGAGTTTTTCTTAGTTGTCGGGGCGCTTTCAATGATCTCAATGTATTTATTTAGTGCCCGGTATTTTTGTTCGTTCTGGGACCATGTTGCTTATTGCGACCCCAGCCTCTTTTCAGGCCCTTGTGCGGTCGCATGGCCCCTGTGTGCCTTGAGAGCTTCCGGTGTTTTTTTGTGTTTTTTTTTAGAGTTCCCGCTATATTTATTTATGGCTGCAGCGCATGTTTTAGGGCCCTGTCGCTTTTTACGAGACTGCGCTTTGGAGGGCCAGTTACATTTTCGGTCCCCGTTGTGCTCTTAGGGTCCCGCTGTGTTTATTTGGGGCTTCTGACGCACATTTGTGGGGCCCAGTACGATTTTGGGTCTTCGGTGCGATATTTCTGGGTCTTAGCGCAACTTATCGCGCCCAGGCGCGTGGTTCCGGGGACCCAACGCTAGTTATCTCGGGTCAACGCGATTTTTGTGGACCTCTTCTGAATTTTCTTTAAATTCCGAATCTGGGCCTCATTTTTCGAGTCCCTGGCGCCATGTTTTTCTATCTCACCTCGATTTTCTTCGAGCTCCGGTATGTTTTTCGATGCCGTACGCGATTTTTCAAGGCATCTGATGATATGTTCGGTGCTCCGGAACCACTTTCCTGACCCGGACTTTTTTTTGGAATCCCTCCTTATTTTGGAGGGCTCCGGCTTTCTTTTTCGGATACCGATGCGACTTTGGGGGTCACACCGTGCTTATGTGGAGCCCTAGACGCCAATTGTTGGCAGCCCCGACGTGAATTTTTGATGCCCAGACCAAATTTGTGGTACTACCGATGGGAATTATGGGTCCGAGCGCGATATTTGGTGGGACCGGTTCGAGTTTGCGGGGCGCGTTGTACTTAGCTGTGACCCCAACGCGATCTTGGCGGTTCCTGTTGCAGATTTTCGTGCCTCGGAGCGAGTTTTCTGGGGCCCGACGTATTTACTTTGAGCCCCTACGCGAATTCTGGTGGACCGACGCGAATTTTTGTGGCCCCAGCGCGACTTTTGGGGGCCTCGGCTCGATTCTTTGGAGCATATCCCTCTTAGGAGGGAGGGGCCATTTGCTCCTTTGATATGTCACTGCGGCCACCGAAGGAGTTCTATTTTTTCTATAGGTCCTTATGTGATATTTTTGGGTCCTGGTACGATTCTTCGGTCTCCAGGTGCGATTTTTTTCGGTACCCTGACACGTTTTTTTTCCAGTGCCCAACGGGTTTTGCGGGGACTTGACCCGATTTTTTGGGCGCAGAGTGACATTCCGGTTGATAATTGATTTTTGGGGCGGCAGCAACCTTTGGGGTCCAGGCGCGACTTTTTTGGTCCCCAGTGAGATTTTCGAAGGCTGCGACGCGACTTTTTTAGTCCAATGTAATCTTTTGTGTCCCGACGTCATTTGCTTGGATCCCTAGCGCGAGTTTTAGCGACCTCGACACTTTGTGGGTGCCCAATACGTTTTGGATGCTTTTGGTGTCATTGTTGGGGCCCAAGAGTGATTATCCATGTCCGGATTGTTTTTCGTTGCCCCGGCTTCATTTGTGTCCAAATGATACTGTTGGGGAACGGTACGACTTATCGTGCCCCTAGCGTGATTTTTATGATCCGAACGTGAATTTTTGGTATCCATAGGTTCAGCGAGATTTTCAAGGGCCCCGGCCGGATCTTTTTGGGCCCATGTCATGATTTTCAAGTACCCCGGCACGACTCCTGCCATTTCAGGCGCTTCTAGCAAATTATAGACCTCCTCTCGCGTCTTAGGGGTCTCGTCTCATTTCCGGGAGCTTCTTTACCGGTTTTGGACGTCTTCTCGTCCGTCCTACCCTCCTCCATATTCAATGGTCCTCCTCTCCCGTTTTGGAGGACCTCCTCCCACATCCTGGGGCCCCTTTAACATGGCATGGGACTTCCTCTCATGTTCCAGGGGCATCCTCTGCCAAATTAGGGGCCTCCTGCCACACCTCTTGGGCCTCCTCCTTTGTCCTCGCAAAGCTTGTCTTGAGGGGATCTTCAATTTTGGAAACCTCGCCTCCTTCCATACCTGCTACCTACCACTCCCATTTTAAGGGCCTTCTCTCATTTCCTGGGAATTCCTTCCGGTCGTCGGGGCCTCATTCGGCCCTGGAGACCTCCTACTCCATCTCGAGGGACTCCTCTGGAGTCCGGCAGGGGCCTCCTTTTTTCTTTTGGAGGCTTTCTTTTTCAAATTAGGGGCCTCCTTTTCACGTCTTCGGGGCCTCCTGTTCCGCGTTTTGATTCTATCTTTTCCCATTTTAAGGTTGGCCTCTTATCTCCTGGTGGACTCCTGTTCTCTCTTAGGTGGCTCCTCTTCCAAATTACACGCAACCTTTCCTATCTCAGTTACCTTGTCATTTCCTGGAGACCTTCTTACCCGTCTTGAAGCCTTCTTTCTCGCCTGGGAGCCATCCCTCTTATCTAATGGCCATTCTCTTCTATTTTAGGGGCTTCCTCGTGCATCACAGGGTCTATTTGCAATCTTATATCGTCCTCTTCCGAATTAGGTGCTTCTTGCCACTTTTCTGGATTATCCTTTTCTATCTTGGTGGAACCTTACCCGTTTCGGGGACTGCTTTTACGTCTCCGAAACCTCATCTCATATCCACTGGCTTTCTCTTCCGTCTTAGGGCCTTCTCTCATTTTCTGAGGTCTCCCTTCCCGTATTGGGGCCTCCTTTGCAATCCTGGGGGCCTCCTTTGCAATCCTGAGGCCTCCTTTGCAATCATGGGGGCCTCCTTTGTAATCCTGGGGGCCTCCTTTGCAATCATGGGGGTCTCCTTTGCAATCCTGGGGCCTCCTTTGTAATCCTGGGGGCCTCCTTTACAATCCTGTGGGCTTCCTTCGCAATCCTGAGGGTCTCCTTTGCAATCCTAGGGGCCTCCTGTGCAATCCTGGGGCCTCCTTTGCAATCCTGGAGGTCTCCTTTTGCAATCCTGGGGGTCTCCTTTGCAATCCTGGAGTCCTCCTTTGTAATCATGGGGCCTCCTTTGCAATCCTGGTGCCTCCTTTGCAATCCTGGAGTCCTCCTTTGTAATCCTGGGGCCTCCTTTGCAATCCTGGTGTCCTCCTTTGCAATCCTGAGGGCCTCTTTTGCAATCCTGGAGTCCTTTGTAATCATGGGGGCCTCCTTTGCAATCCTGGGGCATCCTTTGCAATCCGGGGGCCTCCTTTGCAATCCTGGGGCCTCCTTTACAATCATGGGGGCCTCCTTTTCAATCCTGGGGCCTCCTTTGTAATCCTGGGGGCCTCCTTTGTAATCCTGGAGGCCTCTTTTGCAATCCTGGGGGCCTCCTTTGCAATCCTGGGGGCCTACTTTGCAATCCTGGGGCCTCCTTTGCAATCCTGGGGGCCTCCTTTGCATTCCCGGGGGCCTCCTTTGCAATCCTGGAGTCCTCCTTTGTAATCCTGGTGACCTCCTTTGTAATCCTGGGGCCTCTTTTGCAATCCTGGGGCCTCCTTTGCAATCCTGGTGTCCTCCTTTGAAATCCTGGTGGTCTCCTTTGTAATCCTGGGAGCCTCTTTTGCAATCTTTGGGCCTCCTTTGCAATCCTGGGGGCCTCCTTTGCAATCCTGGGGGCCTCCTTTGTAATCCTGGAGGCCTCCTTTGCAATCGTGAGGGCCTCCTTTGCATTCCTGGGGCCTCCTTTGCAATCCTGAAGTCCTCCTTTGCAAACCTGGGGGCCTCCTTTGCAATCCTGGGGGCCTCCTTTGCAATCCTGGGGGGCTCCTTTCAATCCAGGGGGCCTCCTTTGTAATCATGGAGGCCTCCTTTGCAATCCTGGGGGCCTCCTTTGCAATCTTGGGGGCCTCCTTTTCAATCATGGGGGCCTCCTTTGTAATCATGGAGGCCTCCTTTGCAATCCTGGGCGCCTCCTTTGCAATCCTGTGGGCCTCCTTTGTAATCCTGGAGGCCTCCTTTGCAATCCTGGGGCCTCCTTTGCATTCCTGGGGGCCTCCTTTGCAATCCTTGAGTCCTCCTTTGCAAACCTGGGGGCCTCCTTTGCAATCCTGGGGGCCTCCTTTGCAATACTGGGGGCCTCCTTTTCAATCCTGGGGGCCTCCTTTGTAATCCTGGAGGCCTCCTTTGCACTCCTGGGGGCCTTCTTTGCAATCCTGGGGGCCTCCTTTTCAATCCTGGGGGCCTCCTTTTCAATCATGGAAGCCTCCTTTGCAATCCTGGGCGCCTCCTTTGCAATCCTGTGGGCCTCCTTTGTAATCCTGGGGGCCTCCTTTGCAATCCTGGGGGCATCCTTTGCATTCCTGGGGGCCTCCGTGCCAATTGTTGGCACTCTCGTGATTTCTGGGGCCTCCTATCCTCTCCTAGGTGACTCCTTCTTCAAATTAGGGGCCTCCTCTCACGTCTTGGAGGCCTCCTCTCGTGTCTCGTCGGCCTCATTGCTCACTTTTTTCCTGTGCATTTCCGGATAGGGGCCTCCTCAAATTTCAGGGGGGGGCGGCGCCCCCCCTGTTTGACGGCAGGGGGGCGACTGCCCCCCCTGCCCCCCCGGTGGCGACGCCCTTGCTCACATTACGTAGCGAACATCTCCACGTGGGGCCCGTGTATCTCCAGGAAAGGGCCCCCCCCCCCCCCCCCCCCCCCCTCAAAAAAAGACCCCCACTAACGGTGGAAAGGGGGGCCCCCTTGCCCCTTAGACAATCTTTTTGGCCCCCCCCCCCCCCCCCCCCCCCCCCCAAAAAAAAAAAAAAATAAAAATATTTTTAACACACTAAAAAAAAAATACATTACCTTTTTTAAAAATTTTTAAAATTAATTTTTTTTTTTAGCAACATATTTTGGACCAGAAAACAAAGAGCTAAACAGCTAAAGCGTTCAAGCCAAAGGCAAGTTCAAGAATCTTTCCACAAGGAAGTCTCATAAGGCGTCTTTGTGAAAATATTCAGGTTTGCAGTTCTGGCCTAGAAATCCCTTGGACTTCTTCCATCGATTTAGTAGTCCTACAGTTATTTATACAGTACACACACACACACACACACACATACATATATATATATATATATATATATATATATATATATATATATATATATAAATAGCTGCCTTATCTTTTAAGCCAGACATGTTTTTTGGTTCTTAAGTTGCCATAGATTTTAGGCCGGAATTGAAAGTGTCAAACGAGATGCATGATGCCATCTCGATTGACAGGTTAATAACGTCAATCGGTATGAGCTGTTTATCATAATATCGCACCCACCATTGGCCATTCGGGGGAGATAATTCGTGAGAATAATTGTTGATAATTGTTGATTTCCGTTAAGAACAAGCAGACGAGTTCGTTGTGATGACGTAACAGACCACTGACCTGTCACGATGCCTTTAAATTCTGCATATCGCAAGGTGGCACGATGATGCGCGATTAGCCAGCGGAGCGGTAGTGCGCGCTCGCGCTTTATTCGTCCTTAGCCGCAACACAAAATTAGCTCTAGGGGGTTCACCCAACCCCCGTCAAGTTTATTCAACCCTATGGTGTCGTCATCGATACGACACTGATGACCAGCGGCGTACCCGAGCGGCATGCCCCCTGAGAGGTGGTGGGCCGCCAAGAATCGCGCCTGGGTCCCAAAAGTTATCGTCGGGTCCCCCCGAAATTCGCATCAGGGCCTCGAAAACATCACGCCTTGGCCCGAACAATCGCACCGCGCCTCCAAAGATGGCGCTCCGGCCACAAAATCCCCATCGTACGCCCACAAATTCGCGTCGGGCCCACAAAACGCGCTGCGTCCTCAACAATTTAGTCTGGTACTCACGCATTTGTCGTCAAGAGCCCTATACTAATATTCTAAACCGTATTAATACTTAGTATATATACGCATTAATTAGTACGTGGCCCGTAAACTCAGCCGGAGACGAACAATCTCGCTGGGACCACCAATAGTCGCGCTGACGTCCCTAAAATTCCCGTCTTGGCCCATAAACATTCGTATCGGGGGCCCAAATAAATGCAGCGGGACCTCGGAATTTCCAACAAGAATCCCATAAATCGCACCGTGCCCCAAAAAACCGAAATGGGTCAGCACAGTTACCATCGGGGCCTTAACTTAGAACAGCGGACCGAGATAATTCATGCCTGAAACCAAGAAATCGTGCCGGGCCCCACAAAAACTCACGTTGGATCCATAAAATTTCCGTCGGAGCACCCGCAAATTCATGTCTGGGGCCCCCATCTAAGTACAGCGGTGCCCCGAAAACCCTGGTCGGGCCCCCGACAATCGTTCCGAGCCCACCAAAAATCGCGATTGTCCTCCGCTATTTCCTGTCGGATCCCTACAAATTCGCGTCGGGGATCCCACATAAATACAGCGGAGTCTCGAAATCTCCCGGAAGGGCCGGACAACTCGCGTCGAGGCTACGAAAATTCGCACCTGGGTTCAAAAGATCGCACTGGAGCCAAAAAAAAATCATCGGAGGTTCCAAATAAATACAGCGTGAACCTAATAATCACATGGAGACACGGCAAAACTCAGGCCACCTCCCCACAAAAAGAAATAAGCAGGGATCCTGACAAATCAACATCCGGGCCCGGAAAATCATCTGGAGCACCAAAAATCGCGCCGTAGGCCTTCAAAAATCGCGCAGGACCCAGAGAAATGTACCGGGGATCAACAAATTCCGGCCAGGCACACATATACTGCGATGACCCGAAGAACCACGCCGGGATCCGGATTTCGAAATATTTAGAAGAGGCCCAAAAAATTAGCTCGGAGCCCAGAAAGCTCGTGTTGAGTACCAGGAACGTCTGGGCTCTAAAAATATTTATAGAATCCAGAGAAATCTTATCGGGGACCCCCCCTCCACCCCCACTCACCCAAATCGCGTCGAGGCTAAGCATATTTGCGTCGAGGCCCTAAATAAACACAGCGGTGCCTGAAATCACAACACGAGGCCGAACACGCACCGGGCCCTCCAAACAGTCTCGCGAAAGGTGGCAGTCTTAAAGTATGCGCTGGGCCCTAAATAAACACACTGGGAGCCTTAAAACACACCGGATGCCCTCAAACCATTCCGGGGCCGCAAAGGCAACATGAGGGCTTCGCGAGCAAGCTTGAGCCTTTCAAAAAAGAGGCATGGTTAAAAAAAAAGCTCACCGGACACTACACGAACATATCGGGGCCTTCGAAAACGAGCCGGTCCCTCAAAATCACCATGGGCCACAAAACGCAGGGAATCCCCTAAAAGCTCCGGGATCTCATAAACGTTCCGAACCCATAACAAAAAGGAGTTGGGACCCTGAAATACACCAGGAGACGAAAATAGCGCAAAGTGACCAAAAACCATCAAAGCAGCGCCTCGTTTGGTAGCCCACCTGTCAGCATGATCAAACAAAGAGCCGAGGGGTGTTGAAACTTAGCGGGTATCCGTTTATTTTTGCAAACATAAAATTTCGCGTTAAGAGAATTATACTTGGAATTAAATTCGTCGCATTTTTCCAGTGACCGTCGTCCTAAGCATTCCATGACGTCAAATATGGCACAAGACCATCATGTGGCAGCAATCAGCAAACCTTTGCAGGCCTGGCAGAAACCGCGGAATCGCGCAAGCGGCGCGTGCACAAAATGAGCAAGTCGGGTGTGCAGGTGAACGAATGTTGGCGTGGTGGTGACCGGGTGTTATGAACTGAAATGTGTGAAATATAAAATGTGCATCCTAAGTGATTTGCGCAGGTGCACTTTCATCGTTGTGAACCGATTTATCATTGTAAACCAGAAAAAAACTTTGTACATGGGAAAGGTGTTGAAATCCGGTGACTTAGGAACGATGGTGGTAGATTAGACCCCTCCACAGAACAATTATTGTCAATAATTGTTTATTTTATCTATTATTGAGCAATTATTATTGCTGGTCACTAATTATTTGAATTAAATCAAAATAAAATGGACAATTTGAAAAATAGTGGTCGAAATCCGTGAACTTTAGAAAAGGGGTAGGTGAGCCTTCTCCAAATCAGCTTCCCCCGATGCAATTCCTAGGTACGACACTGATGACGACACGGACCTCCGGTTCCAGCTCGTGCCTGGCAGCTTTCTGTGAGATCATCGGTCGCCTTATTGGTGCCAGGCTGTCAGCATAGGAAAGGCTGTAGCTGTGCGGGCGGCAGTCGCAAATCTGCAAGCCACCCATCGAACTAATTCTGCAGATCCTCAAGCATATGCGCAGTAAGGCAACACAGCGTCACTTTATTCTGCTATCATCTAGCAGACGGCTGTAGCTGTGTTTTCCCTTCAGATGCTGTCGGCGGCGACCTGGTGGTGGACGTGGGCAAGTGTCGTCGCCATTGCTACCACTCTGGCGGAATTTCCAAGAAGAAGTTCCTGAAGCTGCTAGACGACAATGCCGACGCGAATCCCATCGAGGTTGGTGCGTGGCGTCATCTGAGCGGGGACGGGCCAGCTTGGGATTACCGCGATGCCGGAGAATTTAGCAACATTGTGACAGAACAGTGGTGATTTGAGAGTGATGATGATGTGGGCCTCAGGTTCCAGCCCGTACCTGGCAGATGCTGTGAGATCATCGTTCACCTTATTGGTACCGACAGTAAGGCAGCCAGAGGCCGGCTTACCGCCGTGAAGGTGAACATAAATTAAACAGACAATAAATAAATCTTATCGCAGCTTGGAAGCACTGCTATCGCTTCTGAATGACGCGACGGCCTACGTTGGTTGATTATTATGTGACTCATCGCATGTACTCTCATATTCAACGAGTTACTTTTTGGATATATTACGGTCGCATAACGTTGATTGTTCCTTGGTAAAGTGAAACGTAGGTAACAGTGGCACTAATATCCGTGAATAGTTAATAGAAAATGGCAAACAGTAGTGGATGAAGCTAATAGTGTGCTTGATGACATGACTGCCATTTTAATGTTTTCTTATCTAATGATGTCATACTATGGGTATAAAGCAGTAATGAGAGGTGTGCCATCGCTACCAGCAGCACCGCAGTGCCGCTCGTGAATGACCGGTGGCGTGCGCAAGCAGTTGTTCCGACGTCATGAGGCGCGGCGGGCGTCCTGCCGTCGGCCCGACTACTGTCAGCCTCTGGAGACGACCATGGAGCGCCACTACACGCTGCAGGGTCAGGTCACCAGCGCCGTGGTCTGGGAGTGCGGCTGCGTGACGCCGCCGGCCAGCTGTGACCGGCTGGCGCGCAGGGTCACCTTCCACCCTGGCGGGCCGCACCAGCGCACCGTCGACGTCGGGGCGTGCGGCGGCCACTGCGCCGGGCGTGGTGAGTGCGCCGCGCGTCCGATCTACGCGGCCCGCGCGAGAATCTGCGCCCCTTACCGACGTGTTTTGGCTCATGGGCGCTGCACTCATGGACAATTAAAAAACCAATTCAGGCAGCAACCAAACATACTCAGCCATGCCCTTGAGTCGCCTAAGTTTTGCTTTAAGGTCGTGAATATTGATACATTTTCAGGCAAATTACTTAAGATAAGTAGATATCGCAATTCGTGGGGACGAACATGTAAAGCAGCAAGCAATGGAATTACTAGTACTACTTGCTTGGTAGTAATAAGGTGCATAATATTGCAGGTAGCAAACCAGGTTCTACTGTCGTTGCACCAATCAACTGTAATTTTTTCGTTGGTTTCCTTTACCGTTGAATGGTTTCGTTGAGTGAATATTGACCATTCCTTCCAGTGTACTTCAGGATCGAAGCTCCGCTACCTGGAATCGTTGTTAATGCATTTCATGTTTTTGTCAGGTGATGAATGCCATCCTCTACGAAACAAAACAGTGACGATTGAGGGGCCTAACGGTAGGTACAGTACGTATAGGTGGACAAGACAAGCGCTGTATTACCATACTGCAAGTTTCTTGAAACGCTTTGTGCATTGAATGATGTTATTTATAATATTTACTTAGCTGATTTGGCTATTCGTCAGTTAATTAATTATGGATTTGTATGTGTGTCATGAGCAGAGATGTCTACAGACATTTGCAGAAAGCATGTTTCGTTCTTCTTAGCATTAAAGTTTAAATGGTAACCTACCTATCGCGCGTGAATGTGAACGTCGGCATCAGCTTGATGTAATAGCCCGCTAACGAATCCTGCTGATTTTACGTGACCTGTGATGCGCAAGTGCCTTTCACATTCATGCAATGTATAATGTAGAGTGAACTGTTAAGCATGGGACAAAGCTCATTTTCAGGTGGCGAACTAGGCAGTGTTGAAATATTCACTAATTTGCATAAAAGGAATGCAAGCTTAGCTGTTTCCAGAAATTATACTGCCAGATCAGTATGTTTTGCATTGATATCCAAAAGGAAATTTTCAAACACCATGAGATTCACAAGATTCAGTGCGATAAAAATGTGGTCTTAAACATATTAGGCCGGATATCCCATAGGTATACCGTCAATTTGTGTTTCCAACAGCGAGACGTTTTCAATATCAGCTGATATTGTAGAACCTCGTACACAGTGTCAATTAAAACGATGTTAGGACAGCATCTCGCCATGATACCATGAGATTATCAACGACTGTACTGTGCTCATCTGGTACCGCGAACTATCCACATTCATGCAACTATATCACGTTCGGAGACCGTTTCAGGGGCAGAGGTGGTACAAGTTATAGAGGAGTGCGTTTGCGCCCACGGCTGCTATAGGATGTCTGTGATGGACCACGTCTATGACTACTCTGACCACGAAGCAGCACCACGGATAAAGGTAAAATTTCGATGTCTAGTGCTTAGTGAAAGGACATGACATCAATCTGCGCTGGAAATTCACCCACAACATTCCGAACAATAGATAAATAAATAATCGCTACACGTCATGCCTCGTTCACCATTATCAATTATGCAACATCCCGTTATTAAGCATTCAAAACATGCTTCGCCTACACTGAGGTATTGATAGAAAATTAGCACGTGTACGACTAAGCTGTTTGAAGCCTATTTAGTATGGGATGAAAAGTACAACGATCCCATCTAATGCCCTTGACACGATTAAATCTTACTCTCTGCGGAACAATGGAGTTGTGGAACAGTTTTTTTTGTCTAACTGTCGTATTTTGTTTTACTGAAAGTTGTAGTCCGAACAGCAATGTGAGAGATTAAACAGACGAGAGAGAAAAAAAAGAGAGAGTGAGAGAGAAAGAGAGAGAGAATGAGAAAGAGAAAGTGAGAGAGAAAGAGAGAGTGAGAGAGAAAGAGAGAGAGAGAGAGAGAGAGAGAGAGAGGGGAGAGAGAGAGAGAGAGAGAGAGAGAGAGAGAGAGAGAGAGAGAGAGAGAGAGAGAGAGAGAGAGAGAGAGAGAGAGAGAGAGAGATATATATATATATATATATATATATATATATATATATATATATATATATATATATATATATATATATATATATATATATATATATATATATATATATATATATATATATATATATATATATATATATATATATATATATATATATATATATATATATATATATATATATATATATATATATATATATATATATATATATATATATATATATATATATATATATATATATATATATATATATATATATATATATATATATATATATATATATATATATATATATATATATATATATATATATATATATATATATATATATATATATATATATATATATATATATATATATATATATATATATATATATATATATATATATATATATATATATATATATATATATATATATATATATATATATATATATATATATATATATATATATATATAAAAAGGGGAGGAGAGAGAGAGAGAGAGAGAGAGGAGAGAGAGAGAGAGAGAGAGAGAGAGAGAGAGAGAGAGAGAGAGAGAGAGAGAGAGAGAGAGAGAGAGAGAGAGAGAGAGAGAGAGAGAGAGAGAGAGAGAGAGAGAGAGAGAGAGAGAGAGAGAGAGAGAGAGAGAGAGAGAGAGAGAGAGAGAGAGAGAGAGGTAGTGAAATTGTGGAAATTTATCGTCAACTTAGCGCCATCTGGCACATCTAAATGCCTACCATTCAAAGTAGCAGGTGGCGACGCAAGCGTCGAAAACACTGCCAGTACTCTGTTCACCGCACGAACCACGTGTCGGTGGCACGATTGTCCGCGCGACAGCGCATCAACAATGCTGGGGGTTGCTGTCCGGCGACACACCTGAGGTCGCGGCGCAATTGCGCGGCCCGGGCGCCACAAAACACATGCCGGGAGGTGCCACCCGTACCCCCTCCCCCTCTCCACGCGATATTCCACGCCGCTTGTCGGCAGTGTTGCCGCGGCGCTGAATTGAATGCCGCATCGGTGTGTTGTTCCAGGCCGTGGACGTCGGACGGTGTGTTGGCGCCTGCACCAAGAACCAGAGCGGCCGCGACTGTGTCTTCAGGCAAGTGTTGGAGCGATGGTTGTCTGGACTGGGGACTGAGGGACGCCCATTGGCTGCTCGCTGGGCGCCGGTCTGGCGGGTTGCGCCCACTGCATGTTGACCGCACACTTCTGCCGGGTCGGGCCGGCCGGCGCCATTGGTGTTATTGCCTCGTGATGCAATGCAGTTTCTCTGATGCTGCCCCACTCAGAAGTGCAGTCTCCGTGTTTCACACTCCGACGAATGATTGGCTGGGCGGAAACGGCGAATGCTGGCCATCGGGGCCGTCTCCGGTGGGTTATGGACTACATTGGGTACGGGGGTCGCTCCATTACCATTCGGATCATCGACTGAGAGAGCGAAGACGGAGATGGGGGGGGGGGAAGACAGGGTGCGGCTTACTGGCATTGGGTTCCGTTTTGCCCTTAAAAATAGCGGTGTTCTCACCGAACGGGGGCGTTTACTTCATGAGCTGACGTAATGACAGGCTTACTTCATGAGCTGACGTAATGACAGGCTCACTTCATGGGCTGACGTAATGACAGGCTTACTTCATGAGCTGACGTAATGACAGGCTCACTTCATGAGCTGACGTAATGACAGGCTCACTTCATGAGCTAACGTAATGACAGGCTTACTTCGTGAGCTGACGTATTGACAGGCTTACTTCATGAGCTGACGTAATGACAGGCTTACTTCGTGAGCTGACGTAATGACAGGCTTACTTCATGAGCTGACGTAATGACAGGCTTACTTCATGAGCTGACGTAATGACAGGCTTACTTCATGAGCTGACGTAATGACAGGCTTACTTCATGAGCTGACGTAATGACAGGCTTACTTCATGAGCTGACGTAATGACAGGCTCACTTCATGAGCTGACGTAATGACAGGCTTACTTCATGAGCTGACGTAATGACAGGCTTACTTCGTGAGCTGACGTAATGACAGGCTTACTTCGTGAGCTGACGTAATGACAGGCTTACTTCGTGAGCTGACGTAATGAAAGTCTTACTTCGTGAGCTGACGTAATGACAGGCTTACTTCGTGAGCTGACGTAATGGCAGGCTTACTTCGTGAGCTGACGTAATGACAGGCTTACTTCGTGAGCTGACGTAATGACATGCTAACTTCGTGAGCTGACGTAATGACAGGCTTACTTCATGAGCTGACGTAATGACAGGCTTACTTCATGAGCTGACGTAATAACAGGCTTACTTCATGAGCTGACGTAATGACAGGCTTACTTCATGAGCTGACGTAATGACAGGCTAACTTCGTGAGCTGACGTAATGACAGGCTTACTTCATGAGCTGACGTAATGACAGGCTAACTTCGTGAGCTGACGTAATGACAGGCTAACTTCGTGAGCTGACGTAATGACAGGCTAACTTCGTGAGCTGACGTAATGGCAGGCGACCCCGGTGAACTCGGGAGCGGCCGGCAAGTAATCACGTGACAGACCCGTCTAAGCTGCGACACACGCCGGAAGCATCAGATGCAGCCGACCGCGGCCACGGCGGCAGGTCACGTGAAGCGCGGAGGCGGCGAACTCGCCTGAGCTACTGACCGGTCCTCTCTCAGACACACCGGGAAAATGCAGCTTGATGTGTGTCTAAATTAAAACCTTACGTCTTAAACTAGGAATAAGGAGAACAAGAGGATGCTGGGTATGGGGGCGGAGGGGATCAAGATAACTGCATGCTTTCATGATCAGATATTTCCTTTCGTTAGTTAATAATTTTGTTCGTTTTTATGTGCACGTCCTTTGCACATGACAGCTTGCAGTGTATGCATCCCGGTTGCCGGGCATTGTCTTGCGCGCGGGTGACACTAAGCATCCGCGAGCCCAATTAATGGCCATCGTCCTCAGACTTCATTACGTCCCGTTCGCCCTCGACGATCCCAAGAAGGAGAGGAATGCTGGCCGCAGTGCGTCTTGACGACGCCTTTGGGAACGTGTAATCCCCACCGGCGGCGGCCTTTAAAGGCAGCGGTGCTCTCTGGCCGGCCGGCCGCCCCAGTGGCGCGACCTGTCTCGGCGGCACGCGCGCCGTATACAGGGGCACCTCGGGTCGGCCGGTCGCCACTCCACACCATGTTCGGTGCGGACTGTCGACGCTCGCGGCACTCTCGCACTAACTCACTGGTGCAGTGTTGACCCGAGCTGATGCCAGCGCCATGTTTGGACGCACTGTCGACTGCACTGTTGATTGGTTCTTTGTGTGCTGGCTGGGGGGGGCGACGTGCCGGCGCCCTCCGAGCGCACCGAGCGACCGCCAGCCAGGCGCCAATCTTCTCTGGTGATCGTAGCAGGGTGTTGGCAATCTAGGCGGGCGAATTATTCAACTGATATAAGACCACTGGAGAAATTCAACCTGGCTGACCTATCGTTACGGCTGGCTGAGGTTCAGTTTAATCAGTTCCGTACTAGGGGGAGGGTGTATTACTCTCTCATGTGTTCCATTCCATGTTTGAGCAGCTCTCTAATATGTTTCTGCGCTAACCGAAAACACAGTGGCAGACAGAGACACAATTTTCATGCCCACTTTTCTCATCATTTCCACATGTTCAGACAAAATGTTCATCCAAGGTCAGATCGGATTACTGACCTATGGCATATCGAAGAAGATATGCCCTGAGATATAATATAAGTATAAATATAGGTGTGTAATTTTGCCGATAAATGTTCGCTAGGCATCCACGGAGGTATCCTGCTGCTTCCTGTCTGGTTCTGTTTCAGCGACCCATCGCAGCCGTCCAAGTGTCTGATGACGCTGCAGAACCAGTGGCTGCCCTGCCGCTTACTGTCTGGTTCTGTTTCAGCGACCCATCGCAGCCGTCCAAGTGTCTGATGACGCTGCAGTACCAGTGGCTGCCCTGCCGCTTACTGTCTGGTTCTGTTTCAGCGACCCATCGCAGCCGTCCAAGTGTCTGATGACGCTGCAGTACCAGCGGCTGCCCTGCCGCTTACTGTCTGGTTCTGTTTCAGCGACCCATCGCAGCCGTCCAAGTGTCTGATGACGCTGCAGTACCAGTGGCTGCCCTGCCGCTTACTGGCTGGTTCTGTTTCAGCGACCCATCGCAGCCGTCCAAGTGTCTGATGACGCTGCAGTACCAGTGACCAGTGACTGCCCTGCTGCTTCCTGTCTGGTTCTGTTTCAGCGACCCATCGCAGCCGTCCAAGTGTCTGATGACGCTGCAGTACCAGCGGCTGCCCTGCCGCTTCCTGTCTGGTTCTGTTTCAGCGACCCATCGCAGCCGTCCAAGTGTCTGATGACGCTGCAGTACCAGCGGCTGCCCTGCCGCTTCCTGTCTGGTTCTGTTTCAGCGACCCATCGCAGCCGTCCAAGTGTCTGATGACGCTGCAGTACCAGCGGCTGCCCTGCCGCTTACTGTCTGGTTCGGTTTCAGCGACCCATCGCAGCCGTCCAAGTGTCTGATGACGCTGCAGAACCAGTGGCTGCCCTGCCGCTTACTGTCTGGTTCTGTTTCAGCGACCCATCGCAGCCGTCCAAGTGTCTGATGACGCTGCAGTACCAGTGGCTGCCCTGCCGCTTACTGGCTGGTTCTGTTTCAGCGACCCATCGCAGCCGTCCAAGTGTCTGATGACGCTGCAGTACCAGCGGCTGCCCTGCCGCTTACTGTCTGGTTCTGTTTCAGCGACCCATCGCAGCCGTCCAAGTGTCTGATGACGCTGCAGTACCAGTGGCTGGGCTGCGTGGCATCGGGCAGCCAGCAGCACTTCTACCGCACAGAAGACGGCCAGGAGAGGGCCATGCTCAGTGTCACCAACTGCTCGTGCCACTGAGCTGCCGCCTGCACTCCTGGGTGCTTCCACAACACACTGCGGTCGCACCGGCTTCTCGCTGCAACTTCCATGGGTGTCGAAATCAGCCCGTATGTGTGCTCCATTCCCTATGCAAACTAGCCCTGCATTGGCCGGGTCGCGTGAATTCTGCCCCGGTTGGACATTCGTAATAACTTGAAAATGCGTTAAAAAAATCTCCACGAAATGCTCAATAGTTGTTGTTTGATCAATTCTGCCAATTCGACGCCTCATGCCAAACAAAACACCATGAGGCCATGATAAGTCAGGTGTTAGTGACGTCTTAGTGACGTCATGTTGGCCGGGTTTTGACAAAATCTTATCGCTGCACATAAATTAGTATACAAATCGAACGAATGAAGACGTTTGATTTATAGTATCGTGAACAAGTAGACAATTAGTTGACAATTTGCATGCTATATTGATGTGTGTTCTTTACCTTCCATTTTGAAATATTGGCATTTCAATGTAAAATACATTGATGAAAACGTACTTTAACCCTGACATTACAAGTTTCGAACAAGACAAATTTGGCCCAGAAATGACTATGAAGAATGTCTGCTGTGCTTAGGCAATTTGTTAGGCAATTTATTTGTAAAATGTTAGGCAATTTTCTATCCGAATGACAGAGTTATGGCTTGAAATGTACCGCAGTGCATAGCACTCCGGCGCGGCGCAGAGCCGAGCGGCCAGGCCACCATGGCGGCAGGGCGGCTCCGTGATAGTGTGCGCACTTAAAACATAGGTTCGTATGCTCTCTGAGACCACACGTCACGGAGCCATCGATTGCCGGTTGAAATCTCAAAATCGACCCAGCCGTCCGTGAGATAAGCAGGGGGACATATTCACCCCCTCGTTGGTCAATGCTGTGCGGCTGAGAGCTCGGTCAATGAACCCGCACAATGGACGTAGCCATCAGGACTTTATAATTTTATATATTTGTCATCAACATTATAATTACGCCCGTGCATTTGTCCGGCACCCTGTAGCACCTGATAATATCTTTGTTTATCCTGTCATAGTGAGACCTTTATTGATGCCGGCATGAGACCGTGTTCAGGTCTCCATCTAGCCTGTGTCTTGGCAAGACACAGGCAAGCCTGTGTCTTGGCAAGATGAATGGCGGGGCAGGAATTATCCACCAAGATCTGGTGGTCAGGCTTCATTTGCTGTAATTTGATGCCGACTCATACCATTCAATTGTCCTTCATGCTTCATCGCACACAAAATTGTTCAAAAGAGCCTAACAGACTATAGGGCACCTCAGCCGGATGTGGATGGTATTCTAGGGCCCGCTGTAGCTCAGTTGGTAGAGCTTCGGACTCTTAATCGCAAGATTGTGGGTTCAAATCTCACAACCGACGGCATTTACCGAGTCCACCCGCGACCAATCGGCGTGAGGGATTGGCGACGCTATATAAACTAACGGTCGAATGCGTCGTAAAAGAACCCAAGGTTCCTCTTCTTGGGTGGTATTCTAAACCTTTACATTTCCGCACGCTCCGTGCTATGAGGTTGCAAGGAAATACCGGGCTCGGTACTTGTGGTGAATGCCGTTGCGAAGTCGTTCGTCATATCATAAGCAGTCTGTAGGGCTTTCTGTGAGTGTTTTATTTTGGGCCGATTTTTTTTTCTTCAATATCAACCTTGATTTTCATAGCCTGTGAAGTGATAGAACTGGCACACGAAAAACTATGAAATGCTTATGTTGCTTGTAACATTTGCATTAGGCACAAGGCACCAGCACCGAATGTTAAGAATGTTGCGCTATTCGATACATTCAGTGGAGAATGCCAAATCATTAAATGTATATCGGTAGGAAACGGCATATCATGCCACTTGGCTTCAGTAGTATCATGAGGACTCTTTCTAGTATGCATGCAATGAAACGAATTCAACGTACATAAAAGTACGCTTAGCACTACTGATCTGCCTTTGTATGCTGTATGTGCAGCCGTCGGACGCGATATATAGCAATTAAATCATTGTATTAGGCGTCGTTGATATTAGGGAACTGTGTATGGCATCAGATAATATTTAGGCTTGTGGTGCTTGTAAATGTGCGCACTGAGAACATGTCTAGGCTTGCAATTCATTGTTTTATTTGGGCTGCTTCTTATTGTATGGGAGGGCACCCATATACCGCATGCACACTTCCCTTGGTAATACATTCAATATTGGATTTCGAGTTGATATTTATAGCCAACGAATGAAATGTTATGACTGATTATGCTGACCAAACTTGCATGCCTGCTAAGTGTGTGTTCCTTGACTATCACGAAATAAATGGTGGATAGCACTAGCGGAGCGCGTGATGCTTTTTTACAAGGACCGAAAATTAATCGGTATTGACGTCTAGGAGGGCAATCAAGGCAACGATTCGACCGAAGCGTCGTGTTCGGATTAGATTCTATGAGGTGAGCTCTAGCCATTTGGGGGCTGTGGGGTGAAGGGGATGAATAACTTAGTGCGGAAGATAAAATGAATATTGTTGGATGTGGAGAAGGATGAGAGGATTAATTGTATTGTGTGGAGGCAAATGCGTGCGACGTAGCGTAAGGGAAAAGGGCCGTGGAAAAGGCAAAATATAGGCCACAGTTCAATATATTACCTGTGCATGGAATAATTATAGCTAGTGCAGGACGTCGATGGAGCAATGGAAGATCAAGAGAAATGCTAATTAGATAGGACTGGTGTGCTGCAGAAACAGGATCAGACGCAACCTGTTCGTAGCAGAAAGCTTGTAGAGCGGCCGCAGTGCCCTCTCTGGACAGCCGACAGAAGCATAGTTGCCGGTCACTATAGGTGGCACTGCCTATTGTGATCGTCGTGCCGTAAGATGTGTCGTAAGGGCGCTAGAACTGCGAACCGTTGAGAACTCCTTCTTGAACACTCAAATAGCGCGATGAAATCTTTTTGGAAAAAAAACTTTTAATAGCTGGTAATCGTATGATTAAAGATGTAACACGCGAGACGGAGGGCCCTCACACGAAGCACGCTGGAGAGTGGGGAAGACTCGCTCTGCCTCTAAGATTTCAGGAACTACTGAAGGCAAATACACACAATTTTGATGGTAGATTACGGCTGTAGTGAACTCATTGCAGTATACATTTTATGACCTTAGGTCAATGTGATATCAGAGTCAAATGAGGTCAGATCGGTGAGCACACGGCGCCGCCGAGCCACCTCGAAGACGAAGACTGTAACCTTGAAGGCTCGATGGCGGGGCTGCCGGTCGGTTCACTTTGCACCCCGCAGTTCCTATGTATTACCAACGGGTTTGAAAAGTTTGTTGCGTAGGATCCGCTTTTCAATTCTTATAAAGTCACATAATTTCCTAATTTCATACATGCCTATTTGTTAAACATTGTTCAAAAATAGGAGGGGTGGGCGGATTCCGCCCACCCCTCCCGATGCACGTCTTAAAAGCGCAATGGTCAGAACGTCGGGCCTCTCACCAAAACGAAGTTTACATTCATACGCCAGTGGACTCGCCTAGGCTTCGCCTTCGCCCTTAATCACACACAATTCCTGACTACTGAAACACCGAGCCATACAATACCGCACACAATTCCTGACTACTGAAACACCGAGCCATACAATACCGCACACAATTCCTGACTACTGAAACACCAAGCCATACAATACCGCACACAATTCCTGACTCCTGAAACACCAAGCCATACAATACCGCACACAATTCCTGACTACTGAAACACCGAGCCATACAATACCGCACACAATTCCTGACTACTGAAACACCGAGCCATACAATACCGCACACAATTCCTGACTACTGAAACACTGAGCCATACAATACCGCACACAATTCCTGACTATTGAAACACCGAGCCATACAATACCGCACACAATTCCTGACTACTGAAACACCGAGCCATACAATACCGCACACAATGCACTCGAGTGGCTCACCGAAGCAGTTCACCGCTCTCGATATTCACGGCCTTTTATGATCGCGAATTCGGCCGTGCTGTCGTGCCACATTGCGCTGCCGACCAACGCAGAATCGGAACCGACCAGCCGTGGGTCAGCCGCTCGTTCGGCTGGAGCGACTGCGGCGCGCTGTCGTTGCAGAACAGGTGAGCCTGTACACATGTCAACTCCCATGACGTTGGCCGGCGCATAAGCCGATTGTGTTGGTCGTGAAGCTTCACGATGCAGCTGCTCTACAGAAAACGAGCATGCTGCAACAGCGTGTGGGCTGCGGCAGGCTGAAGGTTAGTGGGAAGGCTGTCCTGGTGGTGCAGCGGCCCAATAAGGAAGCCGGCATTCCAAGTACTTCGAGTCGTCTTTATCAGTCGGTGCAGCATGTCACCGAACGTTCTCCGAAGATTTCGCCACCGGCGGTGAACCGCGATGTGTGCTCCAGTAAGCCGAACCATATGCTGCCGTATTCCACATAGTGATGCTGCGTCAACCATGGAGTACGGCAGACGCATGCGACACAGAATGAATGTGAATCACATGATGCTTGACTGGCAATACTGAGAGGTTAGGCTCAGCAATGCTTCGTGACTAAGACTTCCAGTTGTTGTAAGTGCACACACATAGGCATGCACACAAATGTATGCTGGCCAAAATCACATATTGTGGAGTCACTTTCAGACCCGTTTGGCTGTTAATGATGGATAGCTGCCAGGGGATAATAATGGCTTCGATGATGGAAAGCCGCGTATGCTGGTGTTGTTCACGAGACAATGTCGGGCTGGGCTGCGGCCGTGTTTTAGGCGAGTGTGGGCATCTGGTCTGCCGGAATACCGGTGGCAAGTGAGTCGTCGTGATATGCTGGTGGTATGGCCATTGACCAGTTTACCTAATGTTTTTTGTTCTGAAGTTTCAATCTGTATATGAACATGAATATTTGCAGGCTACCTTGGTCGTTGGTAGCGCGGCTTGTTCCCCGCCCCAGTACTACTGATGTGGCCAGCCTTATGTCTGTGTAGAGTTGTCCCGCATGGGTAGCAATATCCAGCAAAATGATAAGTGCTAGTATGTTGAACCACGTTGGAAGAAGGCCCACCATGATCTGTGATCGTCTTGATCTCCTGTTTGGACAAATCCTCGAACCCTTCCCACTGAAACTTGTTGATCTCTGGAACATTTCTGCAAGGCATTTTTGAAGGTCTTCGCCCAGTTTGTCCCTCCCCTTCCCTGCATTGCTCCCATTGATTGCAGTCGATGTTCCTAGCATTAAATACTGCCTTGAACATCGTTCAAGGGGTGCTGAACACTCACGCGTCGATTCATTTAGAAGCTGTTGGATCCCTTTCCATCAATTAGCTCATTATGGTCATGTAGTACGTGGAAAACCTAGCTGGTAGAAACCTTGCAAAAGGTGAATAGATAGCGAACATGTCAAGTCGTGGTGAGTCGTACTCGATGCAATGTGGTCAGATAAGGATGTACAACAACAACAAAAACACAATACCACAAACAAACACAACTCAGACGGCATCCAACAGTGAAATTGGCATACTGGTCGCGAAACGCCGCCAGACAAATATCGATCACGTCACAGCGTCTGCGATAGGTCGCGTTTTGGAATCCGTTGCCAGGAGAGGCACGACGCATGGTATCATCAGTCTCACACTTTAGCCAGGAATGTGACGCATGCCCCGATACCACACTGGTGACGGCGCCAGCTACAGAGACTGATTGCTAATTTGGCGCCATTTATAGCTGCCTTTTATATGCATCTCAGCCGGCGTGACGTCAGAGATTTGACGATCGGGCCGGACTTGCTGAGCAATCGCCTGACACGCACCGCTGCCGCCGCTGCGACCCAAGCCAGTGTCGGCCACAGTCGGCGCTGTCAGCTCTGTCGCAGGCCGACAGTGCAGCCCATTTGAGAAGGTCCGGGATCGGCGGAGGCTCGTGCCAAGACACCGACTGACTCGCCGTCCCGGTCGAGAAGCATGCCTGCACGGCGACACTTAACCGATGAGGTGGCCGCCGAGAAGCTCGCCGGGATCCGGCAGCGCGCAGGCTCGTCCCGGATACACTGGTGGCCGGTCCCCCTCTGGGAATACCGGCGGCCACGGCCCGACCCCGTGGAAATGCAGCAAGCCGCAACAGGGGAAAACCGCTGCTTGTCGGTCAATGATGCACGGCGGGCAACTCGCAGCAAACGACTGTACAGTTCACCGCCAGTTAGTGCATCTTGCGCGCTATTCCGAGTGTACAACGGCCGCCTTAAAGTCGCCCACCCGCTATTTCAGTAGTAAATGAATTGATCGAAGTGATTCGAACGACGACCGAAAGGGCGGTACATGCATGCTCTGGGGCTAAAATGAGGAATTTCCACGATCATTCATGACGTCACAGGTTAGGTCAAGTGACCACGTAAATTATGCGAATGCTTCACCTTCTAATCCACTTTTTTCTCAACATACCATTCACACGTTAGCCTTATTTCAACAACAATGAACTAATGGGTTCCCATGGGTACACAGCATTGCCTTTTGTGTCACGATTGAAGCCACCGTTCAGGTCAAAGCCAAGTGAAAACGGCTAGTTGGAAACCAGATGTTCTATCCTATATAAATTAGCAGCTAACAACTGATTGAGCTGATCTAGAACAGAATCGACAGGCTGCAGAATGCGTTTGGTCAGGAGGGAAAAGCATTTTGACGTCATTTATGATGTCACATGTCAGATGAATGGAAGATAGATTGTGAATTCGTGAAAATCTCAGCGTTCCCTTCATCTGTTGCAGTAGCCAAGTGACCGGTTAAGCTGAATTCGACGACAGAAATTAAGTTTGGATCTTGTGAGTGTAATGATCGCCAGAACTCCGATCTCAGAATGATCTCAGAATGGAACATTGATGACGTCACAGCTCAGGTCAGATGACATTATTGGACTGCTATGTCAAAAGCACTAAAGCACGCCGAAATTTGTTGAAGACATACAATTATGACACGGTAAGCTTAACATTGTCAAATTTTCCCTTTCGTTCACCACCTACCCAGTAGTAATCGCTCTGGATCAAGTTCATGGCCAGGGTTACTATAGGTTGTGCATCACATGAAGTGAATTTCACATGCTTGTAGATAAGATTGACGCAGACATGACAGAAATTGCCAAGCCCATCATTCAGTGGCGCGTTGAACAATCCCATATTGTATGACGCCACGAAAATTCCTAATATGTCAACACTCTTCACACCAGCATGATAATTTTTTAACAGTGGATGTGGGCAGATTCTGCCCATGACAATTTGTTCAATAAATCGGAAACTCATGGCAATATCACGTTCAACCTATCAGTACTTGTTGGAATGTCACCTTCTCAGTTTGTGGTAAAAAAAGAAACAACCTAGCACCCATGGGTCGGGAGTGAATGACGTCGTGGTGACGTCACCAGCCACGACTTTGAACGAAATGGTGTGCAGGTAAAGAACGCAAACAAATCGAAGAACAAAGATATCAACAATTAGCTTTCGCTAATTGACCGTGAATTTAATGGGCAATAATACTGCCAAATCAGAACCCTCTTTTTTTCAACCTGGTTGTCAAAATTCGTAAAACTGACAAAATATATCGTTTAATTATTTCGAAATGATTTGACTTTTAGGAAAACCGTAAGATATGTGTGATTCGGACTCAGATTGTGATTATTCATAGCAAATTTAAAGTCAATGACTTTCAAAATATCTGAGGTATGGCGTACCAAATATTCAGTGCTGGTTTCAGTGTTATAAGAAATTGAGTGTCTCACGTTGTCGTCGCACCGTTTGCAGTTAGCATGGAGCCAGCATCAGCGGAACTAGTCTTTGCGTTTTATTATAATCTTGTAGCCCTTTCCGCTCTATTTGTTTTTTAAGTCGAAATATAATGTAAGTCATATACCCCAATGTGCTTGGGTAAATGTTTTAAAGCGCCCGTCGGGCTCCTGGCAGAAGCTTGGTGTGGAACATGCACTGCATGAACATTGGACCAGATTTAACATTCCACCTAAGAATACCACATGGTCCACCATTTCCTCGATATTATCGTTCCTTGTGAATGCTTTTCTTGGTTATCTTAGAATGCAAGGCGCATGACAGCACCCAAATTCGGCTAGTTCGCTGCATTAATTTTATGACGTTCTACTAACGCCGAAACTTCGCCAATTTGGCAAACTGTTAATCTTTGAAATGACTCGTGTCGTCACATGTAACAGTTAGTTGGAAATACTTTACCTATCTAAGCACATCGTTTTGACCTCTGTGTTTTCCGCCGAAAGCAATGAAATCAGTCCGTGACTTTTTACGCTAAACACGGGGGAGGAGGGTTTGACCCCAGTTGGGCTCGTCCGGCCGCGAGTCCAGTGGCGAGCGGTATGGAGCCCTCCTGCCGCTTCATGTCACGTAAGCTGATAATTGCGGAACTGAAGCAATGCTACGTAAGCTGATAATTGCGGAACTGAAGCACAACAGGCTTGCGGCTGGGCACAATTCCAGCCCGATAATAGCCGGTATTCCAGTGTTGATCTGACCAATGGAATGTTGGTTTACTTTGGAAAATAATCGTGTGTTTTTGGATATTGATCAAGGATGAATAGTGAAATACTGCTATTTGTGGCCCCAAGCACATATTTATTGTCTTTGTATTATCATCAGCATGCGCTCGTCTACACATTTCCCGCTCAAGCCTTGTCAATTCGGGACAAATTCTCTGACGTCAGATTTTGGTACGTTGATCCATAATTATCTGAAACGGAAATTCGCAGGTAACCTAATCATCATTTCTTTAAATAGTTCCCCTTGATTTCCCACTTGTATTATGACAATGCTGTATTGTTAGATGCATACATTTCGAGTCTTCCTTGTAGAGCACGTATTTCTCGCTGTTGGTACGCCACGTGCTAGTTAGATACCAGCATCTAACAGAAGCCTCAGAATTATCAATGGCGCGACTCAATAGTTGCTAAGGATCGCGTGTCACGTTCGATGAGTATTTTGAGTTGTGTCAGCATAGTCATTTGCCACACTAGCCGTGAACACGGCGTCGGATTAATTGGAGATATCACACGTGGGTGGTTGGAGCGGAACAGACGCCAAGAATGCCACAATTTGACAACACCCGGCACCACTACCATAATATTTTTCCAGGGAAGATCAGCTCTGCCATGCGATGACGTTCCAGGACCTGCGCAACAAATTGCCCCGATACATCGTCCAGATTCCAGCCGGTGACTCAGACTGGGCCCGGTTAGTCACCGCGCGTCGTCGGGCGGCCGACGCGGCGTCCCGCGCCAGAGCTGCCCCGCGCGCCGGCGGCGACCCGTCGCACGCGACGCGCTGGCCCCGCCCGGCGCGCGCGCTCGGCGGGGGCAGGGGCGGGGCGGAGGCGTGTGTCGCGCCGAGCCGGCACGAAGGTGTCGCGCACTGGTCAGTGGCACCGCTCCTGTCGGCCGGCATGGACGTCTCCGGGCTGCTGTCCTTGCTCGTGCTGATGGCGACCTGCGGCGTGGGCACGACGTCGCAGCACAGCGTCGCCGACAGTCCCGCCGTCAGACGACTGGCCAAGGTACGGCCGGCCGCCGCGCCGCGCACACGCGTGTGCCTCTGTCGCGTGTCGTGTGCCTCTGTCGCGTGCCGTGTGCCTCTGTCGCGTGCCGTGTGCCTCTGTCGCGTGCCGTGTGCCTCTGTCGCGTGTCGTGTGCCTCTGTCGCGTGCCGTGTGCCTCTGTCGCGTGCCGTGTGCCTCTGTCGCGTGTCGTGTGCCTCTGTCGCGTGCCGTGTGCTTCTGTCGCGTGCTGCACGTGGTGGTGCGGTGCCGTGTGCCTCTGTCCGTGCTGCACGTGGTGGTGCGGTGCCGTGTGCTTCTGTCGCGTGCTGCACGTGGTGGTGCGGTGCCGTGTGCCTCTGTCGCGTGCTGCAGGTGGTGGTGTGGTGCCGTGTGCTTCTGTCGCGTGCTGCACGTGGTGGTGCGGTGCCGTGTGCCTCTGTCGCGTGCTGCACGTGGTGGTGCGGTGCCATGTGCCTCTGTCGCGTGCTGCAGGTAGTGGTGTGGTGCCGTGTGCTTCTGTCGCGTGCTGCACGTGGTGGTGCGGTGCCGTGTGCCTCAGTCGCGTGCTGCACGTGGTGGTGCGGTGCCGTGTGCCTCTGTCGCGTGCTGCAGGTGGTGGTGTGGTGCCGTGTGCTTCTGTCGCGTGCTGCACGTGGTGGTGCGGTGCCGTGTGCCTCTGTCGCGTGCTGCACGTGGTGGTGCGGTGCCGTGTGCCTCTGTCGCGTGCTGCAGGTGGTGGTGTGGTGCCGTGTGCTTCTGTCGCGTGCTGCACGTGGTGGTGCGGTGCCGTGTGCCTCTGTCGCGTGCTGCACGTGGTGGTGCGGTGCCGTGTGCCTCTGTCGCGTGCTGCAGGTGGTGGTGTGGTGCCGTGTGCTTCTGTCGCGTGCTGCACGTGGTGGTGCGGTGCCGTGTGCCTCTGTCGCGTGCTGCACGTGGTGGTGCGGTGCCGTGTGCTTCTGTCGCGTGCTGCACGTGGTGGTGCGGTGCCGTGTGCCTCTGTCGCGTGCCGTGCGCCTCTGTCGCGTGCTGCACGTGGTGGTGCGGTGCCGTGTGCCTCTGTCGCGTGCTGCACGTGGTGGTGCGGTGCCGTGTGCTTCTGTCGCGTGCTGCACGTGGTGGTGCGGTGCCGTGTGCCTCTGTCGCGTGCTGCACGTGGTGGTGCGGTGCCGTGTGCCTCTGTCGCGTGCTGCACGTGGTGGTGCGGTGCCGTGTGCCTCTGTCGCGTGCCGTGTGCCTCTGTCGCGTGCTGCACGTGGTGGTGCGGTGCCGTGTGCTTCTGTCGCGTGCTGCACGTGGTGGTGCGGTGCCGTGTGCCTCTGTCCGTGCTGCACGTGGTGGTGCGGTGCCGTGTGCCTCTGTCGCGTGCTGCACGTGGTGGTGCGGTGCCGTCAGATGAAGCCAGCACGTGCGCTGGGTCGCTGCCGTCGAAAGTCTGACCTGTTGCGAGTGCTAGCTAATTGCTGTCCGGCAGACGACCCTCCAGACACCTGTGTCTATCGTTTTTCCCATTTGTCTCGCTTGTAATATCTTCGCTAGATTCTGTTTCGTGTCCCATCCGTGACGCACCTGTCTACTTTCATTCATACGGAAAGTGTTCGTCCCAAATTTGTAATGCTCCCACCGTGTTGGGCGATTCGAGCACCGTTTCCATTGCCGACGTAGGCCAACATTCCGACATGCACCGCTTCCATTGCCGACGTAGGCCAACATTTCGGCATGCACATCAACCGTGGGCATCATCGAAGTAAGCACAGGAGGATAAAACCTGGCGCCACCACAACTCACAGCTGGCGTTGTGTGTGTTTGCGAAACCTCAGAGACTGGGGCACCTACCGGCCGCAGTGTGCTCGTTCTGTCGTAGAATAACGCCCTCATTTTATGCTGACAACCGCATCAAGCTTATATTATGAAGCGTAACATTCGACTCCTATCACGGACACATGCTTACACGAGGTTGGCAAGAAGATCATTACAGCTAAGAACAGGCTTCTCTCGCAAACTCATTTGACAAAAATCGTCATCCACCATAAATGGCGTCAATTTTTGCTTCCATTATGTGACGCAATGAAGGATTATCTCACAGTGGAACTGGCCGGCAGAAATCATGAGGTCTCAGTGTAGTCAGGCCATTTGCAATGAAATACTCCATTTACTTTTTCTGTGAGATGGCAGAGTATGATGTTGTTTCTATGTTCACGGGATTTTAGGTCGTTAAACGTATTTTCTCAGTTTTCTTAGCACCAGATCTCGAGATTAAGGAAATGGCCTTTCAGATTCAAACTGATTCATATTGAATTTGTCTGGTTATAGATCAAGATGCACAGTTGGGAACTAATTGCACCTTGTTTTCGTCATGCTTCGCATGGAATTTCTGGAGAAAAAATTACTTAGCTAGGGTAGCTTCGAAGTAAAACATAATATCGTGCATTAAACATTATTTTCAATATTTTACCGCTCCTGTTGTCAAATGTGAACCCGCTTGTGAGATCAGGCTGCACCAATAACTTAATTTGCAAGGCACTGATCAGCAGAGCAGAGTCATATCCTGCCAAGAACGGGTTAGAAGCTCCACACTTATTTGTACCTAGCCTCCAGCTGGAAGGGTCAGCTCGCAACCGGCCCAAAAAAGCAGGGATGTTCCCCTGTTCACTTCCTTAGCCATTCGAAGCGGCATGCAAACAGAGCTTGGTGACTGTAACTTGGGGGAGGGGTATGGACTGTGGATGTCAGTGCAGGCGTAGTGTGAACTGTATCATCCACACCCATGAACAACAACGAGAGAAACTTAATTGTTACCCACAAAGAGAGGCTAGACCCAATATCTCTCACGTGGGGCATTGTCCAGACCGAAGTGCCGCAGCTAAGTAGCTGTATAACCATGCGAAAACCATACCTGGAATGCTCTGTTTCTTTCAGGGGATTCGAACCTCCATGATGCTCGCCTGAGCATCCCAACAGTTTCATCTTTTAGCATGTTATCCTGTGAAGCAGCCCTCCCAAATTTGTGCTGATAAGGTTCAGCATTGCTACCTCTCCGCCAAGTTAAAATTCCTTTAACTGTTTTATTCTCTTTTTATATCCCCGCTCGTGGAGCAGACACAGTTGTTTCGAATGACACCGAAAGCGCTTGACTTGATAAATGCTATTGGTTCCGCCCTGAGCAACTACATGTCAAATTCAATGACATTCATCACTTAGCTTCAATAAGCTATTGGTGTAGTAACGATAGTCACGATAGCTATTGGTGTAGTCACGATAGTCCGCCTAATGTGACACAAAAGGTCGGGGAACGTGGTCAGTATTGCCGGAGTGTTACTCATATATCCATCCCTGACATACTGGGGCAGGCGGACGGACAGTGAGGCTCTGAGAAACAGCTTACCAAGCATAGGTAGATAGCGTGTGGTTGGAATAGCTTCATCGAAATGGGTGAGCATCCGGTACACTAGGCTGTCCGAGATGACCAACCACGAGGAGAAAAGTCCTCTCGGGCACTACAGTTCGTCAATCTGACATAATTTCTCTCCTACGGTATTCGCATGTCTCCTGTCACATCAGCCTAACTGGGCATATATTCGATGCAACGCCAGGAATGCCGCTACTAGTAGCGGTTTTCACGAGTTGGCGAGGTGAACATTACCCACCCATGCGTGAATGCATTGTCATGCTGAGCAGATGCGTCCGTTGGACTTCAAATTTATCCCAAATGCATAAATACCTGGATCTCATTTTGTCCTGTTGTAGCCTAATCCACCACGCTTCGCTAACAATGAACGCAAACACAAGACAAACTTTGCTGCAGCTTGATTTCCTCTCTAACTGAAAAAAAACAATAACAGATTGCCAGTTTACTTCGAAATTGAATACACAGAGCCAACGTCGGCCACGCGCGTATAATGAAACTTGTTGCATAGTAGAATTTAAAACAAATGTAGTCAAAACAAGGATAAAATATACAAACGTAGTGGGTCCTTTCCTTGTGAACGTATGTACCTAATACATCCATGCATCACACAAAACTTCGCATTTGACCAATGTCCATGTTTACACCAGACATTAATTAAGGAAACAAGCATAAAGCTACCAAAGACCAACTGAATCATGCCTGATTTGGTGACAAGTCAACGAAAATGAATACCTAATTTAGTGTCCAGCAAAAATATCAAGCAGCTACAGGTGGACTGTGGGATGGGCATTGGTGCTGGCGGGTCCTTGGACAGATGCGACGGTCTTTGAAAACGATTGTGTGCGTGGGAGGGGGGGGAGGATGACACGTTCACTTTAAAAAAAACTGATTCAGGCTACTAGTAGCTCAGTGGCATATGGGGTGGGCAGGCTAATATCTTGTATTCGTTGATGAAGTTACTAACGGAAGTACTTCATGTGTGACCGATGCATTCATGACAAAGCTAAGTTCGACTTTTCGATGTCAGCAATATAGCCAGTTGACTGTAACTACCGGCAGCCATGTGATCCGGCGCAGATGGTGGAGGTGACGATTCAACGATGAAGCCGGGAATTTATCTGGGATGTGGGGTGATGAAAATGCCAATTAAGAACAGTCATTTGCATCATCAGATGCCTAGCTTGACAGTCTGATGAAGGTGCTGATTCAATGCAGTTTCCAGTACTTGTGTCTGGGAGAGAGGTGCTGATCTATATGTGTCAGGAGATTTATAGGTGGTGGAGGTGCTGATTAAGGTTGCCATCAGAGATTCTTAGCCGCGGTGAAGGTGCTGATTCAGGTGTCTGACTGGGATATTGTGTCGAAGTAAAGGTCGTGGAAGTGGTTGATCCAGGGGAAGATTTCGATGATCCAGAGGAATTTAGAGGGTTTTGCTTCACGAAGTGAGGGGCAGACATAGCGAGCGCCACTGGGGGTTGTCTCGAAACAGTGACGACAGTGCCCATTCAGAGCCGTTCCCAATATTTTGCGGCACGAACAGTTAGATGCTGGGTCGCGGGCCCCACCAGGGGTTCTCTCGAGCGATGATAGGAGTTCTTCCACGCACCGCGCTAGATTAATGCGAGGTGTCAAATTGGATGTTCTCCACAATATAGTATGCTCCCAATAAAGACACATTGGCCAGGGGCTCCACTGACACTCATTGCAGGCTACATAGCATTCAAACGAAACTACTCATTCTGTGTTGGCTAGCCATTTCTACACACCGGGCGTCGTCCCTCGTCGCTACACCAGACCATATGTCCGTCGGCGCGGTGAGCCCACCAGGTCGTGTCAGTCGCTTCTGCACATGCCGCCAGCACCGAACAGCTTCCGGTGGCACGTCACGGCGCGTCACACCGTGACGTTCGTACGACGACAAACAGGCCGTCGCCTGGCGCTCTGCTCGTGCCATCTGACGGCTGAGTATCGAGCTCACACGATGGTACTACGGACGTTTTCGCCATACCATATCATGACGTTTTCGCCACACAGCACGGCAACAAATAGGCTGTCGCCAGGAGCTCTGTTCGTGTCATCTAACGGCTGGGTATCGTGCTCACTTGGTACTATACATGGCACAACACATGGCACTACATGGCACTACACACGTGCTACTGCGGCGGCGACACCGGCGCTCGTGCAGATGGCCCGCCCGATGGACATCGCAGCCCGCTGAATATGGCTCTGCACTCCAACGACGAGGTGCAAGTCGCACGGCTGGCTCGTGGATAGGTGGAGCACGGCCGCACGCCTACCCGGGAGAACAAGACCGGGACAGGAAGTAGCTATGTTACTTCTGGTATGGTTCTGTTTTGATAGGTTTTAATTCGCACCCTAATAACGGCGGTTACAAGTCGAGACTGCATGCAAGGCTGGACTCGGCCAACCAACGAGTGAAGAGCTCTAGAAAACCGGGATTGGAAGAGTATGTCATTATTGCGTACGCTGGTTGGATCCGAAGGTGGTCTAACCCAAAGATAGCAACGATATCATTGTTCGGTAGTATTTGATCGGTTTTCACGATGCCACTAGCCATTCATCTGCCGACGTTGTTAGCATTAACCCGACGCTCGTCCCACACTCTCCAATGGGAACACGCCATACGTCTGAACACCAGGCAGTCTGAACACCGACGAATCGGAATACACGCAGTTTGAACACCAGTGAGTGCGAATGCACAGCAGCATCAACACCAGTGAGTCGGAATGCAGGGCAGTCTAAGCGCCGATCGATGGTTCCAGCACACGGCAGTTTCGGTCCTTCACACTCGTGTGTGGGACCGCCTTGAACATTTGTCCTCAGCTAATATCCGTTATGTCATACAGCAGCAATGCTGGACAACCCGAGCTGGCGTCCATTGTAACGCCGTGCGCCAACACGCCACACGTCACGACGAGTCGGCGTGTAGGTGTGTTCAAGTTCCCGACAGGAGAGGAGGGGTGGGGTAACAAGTCCCATTCGTAGCGAACAATTTATTGTCTGTAATCGACGCATGCTTAACAGCAACTTCGTTCCACTAGATATTGCAATGGCCAAATTTCATAAATCGTTCGGGTGCGTGCTTTAATCACTCGAGGAAACGCACCACGACGTCTGCGTACTCCCTTGTATCAGCAGACTGCGATGCGCTCTTGACATTTCTCTGACAGTCATATATCAATATATATATATATATATATATATATATATATATATATACTCATATATATATATACATATATATATATATATGTATATATATATATATATATATATATATATATATATATATATATATACATATACGTACATAGATATATGTAAATGCACATGCCCATATGCACCTGTCCTAGATACTGTGGCGTCACGTGTCACGCCCATGACGACAGGTGCTGGGCTTCCCTACCGACGGCTCGGTCGGCAACTCGGGCCGTTCGCCGACGCCGCGCTACATGCTGGACCTGTACAACAGCGTGGCGGACGCGCGCGGTCGCAGTCGGGCTCCGATCCCGTACGGCGGCAGCGTGGTACGCAGCTACACGGAGACAGGTGGGTGGCCAGCTGACGCAGCTACACGGAGACAGGTGGGTGGCCAGCTGACGCAGCTACACGGAGACAGGTGGGTGGCCAGCTGACGCAGCTACACGGAGACAGGTGGGTGGCCAGCTGACGCAGCTACACGGAGACAGGTGGGTGGCCAGCTGACGCAGCTACACGGAGACAGGTGGGTGGCCAGCTGACGCAGCTACACGGAGACAGGTGGGTGGCCAGCTGACGCAGCTGGCGACACGTGCAGGTGGCGTTCGACGCTCCGGCCAGATGAGGTGGCTGAAGCCGTCCTGGACTGAGGTGCCAAGTCACCTCGTCCGGTGGACACGTGGGATTGGCCATAGGCAAAGGTGAAGCGGTCGCTGGCTTGTGCTTGGTAGTTAGTTGCAAAATATTATAGGTGAATTGAAGAATCCGATATGTTTTATTGTGAACCGAACGTTCACGCGGATTGCTTATTGGAGCGTATAAACAATGCTTATCGAGCTCCTCCCAGTGGTGTGTGTGTGTGTGTGTGTGTGAGCCAAGAATAGTCTCGGGGATGTGTGGATTCGTATTTACGACTCCGAGTAGCGCTGCTGCCCTACAGCGAGTCCGGCCATTTGTCCGCTGGGCCACACATACAACAGCTCGGCTATGCACACCACCCTCACCAAATGTCTGCCTTCCTTAGTTCACAGCTGTTGTCAGTGTATTTTTACCAGTATCGGCACCGTACCAGTTAAGGTATGTCTGGGGCCCGTCACTTTACCAGTATCAGCGCCGTACCCGGTATGGTATGTCTGAGCCGTCACTTGCACGTGTTCTGCTACTGCGCTACTGACAATCTAAGATGCGGAGAGAACGGTGCGTTCTTAATTGGTGACTCAGATCGCCAGAACAGCTTCGGGAATAAATGAATGCCAAATAATGATACACCTCTACCTCAAGAAGCTAAATGTAACGTCTTTTGGAATCAGGCTTAAAAGGAAACTCCTGTACCGAGTGAACATGAATTGGAAGCGTTATCAAGAAAACCGACGTCCACTGACAATGCGTCCTAAATGCGGCTTCGAACGTATGTGTTCGGACCGTGTCATGAACATGGCCCTTCTTGCCCTTCGCAGAGCCAACTTTGGACACCGTACTCCGTTTTACCGTGCCACCATGGTCGGATGAAGAGCCTCTGGCGGCGGAGCTGCACGTGCACGTGCTGCACGTGGCACACGGGTCTGGCGACTCGGTACGGCGTGTACGGGTGTACCAGATTATGGGTGACGGCGGCAGGCGCGAGGTGGACTCGGGTCTGATGTCAGCTGGCGGGGGACATCACGTGTTCCACGTGCTCCCGGCCGTCACCGGCTGGCAGTCCGGCGAAGTCAACCTGGGCCTGCAGCTGATCGACGAGACACCTGGTGGCGATCTGTCGGTGTCGCGGCGCGGCCACCACCATAACAAACAGCCGCTGCTGGTGGTGTTCGGCAGAGATAACAGCACTGGCACCCGCCATCACACAGTCAACGGTGGGTAGGCTGTGCCGGGTGAGAGCTGAGTTCTCGACAAACCCTGTCACCGCCCGCTTCTGCGGTTTGGCTTTGGGAGTTTCCGTGATAAGAGTGCCCGGACCATGGAAAACATCGATATGCTCATGCGAAGAGGAATATAGCTGCGATTAATATAGTCGAGTTCGCATTATACAGCGTTTCAGGTGTGTCGCTTTCATGCCTCGCGGTATGTCACTTCCCCCCCCCCCCTCCAGTGCTAAACTTCGCCCCCATGGATGTCTCCTAGATTTAGATGATCAATGACTTGTCACAGACTCCTAGACTTGTCACAATGCGATGGCAGAGTGGCCATGGTCATGGCCATGACCAGCGGCCGACTGATGTCTGGTGTGCACGACACGTGACCCGTCTGCGCCCACAGACGAGATTGTGCAGGTCACCGACTGATGTCTGGTGTGCACGACACGTGACACGTCTGCGCCCACAAATGGTGCAGGTCGCCGACTGATGTCTGGTGTGCACGACACGTGACCCGTCTGCGCCCACAGACGAGATTGTGCAGGTCACCGACTGATGTCTGGTGTGCACGACACGTGACACGTCTGCGCCCACAGATGACATGGTGCAGGTCACCGACTGATGTCTGGTGTGCAGGACACGTGACCCGTCTGCGCCCACAAATGGTGCAGGTCACCGACTGATGTCTGGTGTGCACGACACGTGACACGTCTGCGCCCACTGATGACATGGTGCAGGTCACCGACTGATGTCTGGTGTGCACGACACGTGACCCGTCTGCGCCCACAGATGACATGGTGCAGGTCACCGACTGATGTCTGGTGTGCACGACACGTGACACGTCTATACCCACAGACGACACGGTGCAGGTGGTTGACACCACGCCCTACTCGCCGCTTGGCCGGCTCCGACGCTCCCTGCCGGAGGTACCCTCCGGCTGCGAGCGTCGCGACCTGCTCATCGACTTCAGAAGCATCGGCTGGTCCATGTTCCTGTTGGCGCCGCACAGCTACAACGCGTACCGGTGCGTCGGCCGGTGCGAGTTCCCGCTCACGCAGCAGGAGCAGCCCACCAACCACGCCACCGTGCAGAGTCTCGCCCAACAGCTGGGCCTGGACGAGCAGGTGGCGCCGCCCTCGTGCGTGCCGAGCAGCCTCACCAGTCTGACCGTGCTCTATTATCAGGAGGATCAGGCGGTAGTGCTCAAGAAGTACATGGACATGGTGGCCGAGGAGTGCGGCTGCCACTGATGGTGCGGCAGGCCGTGCTCGGATGCGGTGTGCGTTGACGGGTGCGGCGGCGGGGGCGTGGCGTGCCGCAGACCCGCAGCGGCGGGGGCGTGGCAGACGGCAGCCAGGGTCGCCGACTGAGTCAGCCTGCGAGTCGCCATTCCAATGGTGCGGAGCGTCACCGCGGCCAGCGATTGTTGGTTACTGGTCCCCCGCTGTCGACTGCTGCCGACTCATTTAGGCTGACAAATCCGGGCGGACGCGTCCATGCGGACACATCCGTGCGGACAAATCCGGGCGGACACATTCGTGCGGAAAATGCGTGCGGACGCTTTGCTCGAACGAATCCGCGCGAACGCATTCGTCCCCATTACGTGAACGCATGCACGCGGACGCCGGTCGCTGGCAATGCGCGTCCTCGCGGAAGGAGTCGTTCAGTTTATGTTGTCGTGTTTGTTCTCAGGATCGCGGTGGTCTACTTGAAGTGTGCACGAATGTGGATTGGAAGGACTTTGTCGGAGCTTTGCGCCGTAATACTCTGTTAGCGCAGTTTTAGTGCAATGAAGTGATGTTTCAGTGATTAATCACGCCAACATCGGATCGTCTCACATGTCTCGCACAGCAAAGTTGCTGCAGGTGCTAGTAGTCATGTTGAGGCCAAATTGTGCAAGCTAATCTTCGGCTCCTGGTAGAAAATGGTGAATCATGGCCACAACTGCACCTACCCCGCAACTGAAGAAGTTCTGGTGTGTGGCTGTGAATGAATGGGTTTCACAGCTGAGCAAGGAATACAAAGTATTCTGAAATTGCTGCTCCCATGCAAGGCCAAATACGGCTGTGCTGTTATAAATTTGCCGATGTTGGGGAAGGGTAGCATGTCATCATTGTCCCCTTCCTATCTGTTCCTCCATCTTCGTTGGCACCCCTACGCACAGCATGTGCTCTGTTATTCTGACAGCATCACTATCAGAATATATCAACTGACTTCAAATATAATATTTCGAGTCTTCTTGCTGCGGGGAATATACACAATGCAAAGCCCGCAGCGCAACTAGTGCCATATTTTGTCTCAGCAGAAGCGATGAGGAATGTCGACAGTGGAGTATAATGCCACTGTCGTACGATGTATATATCAAGGAGAATGGTTATGACATAATACACAACAGTATCCTCATCATTGACATGTTGTGTTTGTAGGCTGGAGCGAATGACCTTGATACTTGGACTTTTTTCGGAAGTAGTAGTGCAGCGAGGGGCATGGACAAGTAAATTTATATTTTTCGTCCGCCTGGCGTGTTTTCGTACCTGCGACCTCCGCGAGGGGCTAGATGTTAAAATGGAAACCATCTGTTTTCGTGAATAACTTCCGTACCATTAGACCAGCCCAACTACATTTTCAGTACCACGGCAACCAATGTCAATGTTTTACATCCAGACACCAAAACCATTTATATGCCAGCTCAGATCATGGAGATATGACATTAAAAGCGAACCATTGCATGCATGTTGCCTCGTCATGCGGTGGCACGAACAGTGCTTGACTCTTGTGTAATATTCGCGAAAATAATGCATGGATTATTTAGTTTTACGTAGAATAAGATCCCCAAAAGGATATACAATCGTGTCACGTGAGCATTAGAGGTGTCATGCTAGGTCACATGCATGATGCACTTTGGACGAACCACGAATGGGCTTACTGAACGATCTTCCACAGACTACATCGAATTTGATTTGGTTTTGCTATCTACCTATGACGTGACCGGACATGACCTCGTGGTGCATTTGGTGAACTTTGCTAGGAGGCGCACATAGATTTGCTTGTCTCGCTTGAACGATTTGGAAGTTCAGTGGCAACCACTTCTATCAGGTATTGTCCACCATATAAATCGTGTCCAATAGGCAATTACTATTTAATATTATTATTGATATGTTGTTTATGTTTATGTATGTTTATTGGTTATGCTATCGGGGACGTATCGTATGCAGTGTCTCTAAAAAATGCAACAGATTGAACCCTTACAGCCAAGTGTTCAAAAAGGGGAGAGCAACTCCTCGCCACTGGATCTGCACAATTGCTAATGAAACTCTTGAAACTCCTGCCATTGGTGGGTAATTGGCATACATTTTCGGTGGTGCATTTCCATTTAATCAACAGGTCCTGAAACTTTTCAGAGGTGCTCTTCCACTGTGTTTTGTGTTTAGCTTCAAGGGTGTTCGGCAGATTTCAGGTGTTAGCAGGCAGCCATAGAACACAATTATATACCAATGCTTTCGGTCGTCAGTATTTCTACACAACAACAGCGTGCGGAACTCTAGCTTCTTATTGGCCCACCAAGGTGGCAGCACTGTCAGCCAAAGAGCTTCCACGTAATGATGGTTCCTCTAACAGGTGATAACTCTGCTTCAGCTCCGTCGGTTGGCCGCGGGATTGCCACATTAACTCTTGTCCATCTTGCGGCCTTCCCCAGTGCATTGGGAGGATAGTGTGACGCCCTACTGTTCCCAAACGGGCAGTGGCAGCATGACATGACACAAAAACCAGCGCATGGCGAGATCTATTGATTTTTTATGGTTTGAGTTGCTGCCAGGTCAGGTAAAAGATGATTTTTTATCGCAAAAAAATCCACGATTTTCACCTATAATCCGCGCCCGGCCGATCCGAAAAATCTACCCAAAAATCGTCGAGCAGCGCGGTGGGCTCTTGAAAGCCTCACGCAAACTTTGAAATTAAATCAGATGGATAAATATAAAGGACCGCAAGAAAGCTATGGTCATGAAACTCCGAATCATACCGCGCAAGTACATCGAAATTAATAATAAGACCACCAGAGTTTACCCTAGGTTAAAGTACGAACCTCGACACACATCCACCTGAAAATTGTAAAAAGGCAGAATATATGTTTCTGAATTCATTACTTTCACGGATATAGCAAATGAATTAAGCATATATGATGGCATGTATACATGGTGAAGCAAACAGATCATGGCAAAGTAGGTCAGGTCAGGTCGGGATCAGGCTTAAAAGCCCACTTCTGACCTATGGGTGCTAGAGACACGCATCGGCAAGGAACCACGCGACCCTCCGAGCACCTTCCTAGGGACCCTCACCTCCGAACACCTTCCTAGGGATCCCACCTCCAAACACCTTCCTCTACGAGAGGATAGTGGTTGCCAGCCTTTCGCCATTTTGCCCCTAATTGAGAATGGGCCGTGAACATAAAAGCTAGCTCATTGCGTACGATAGTTCAATGGCATCCATTTGCGCCAGAGCTTTTGGTCAATGAGTGGCTCTCTAGGGAAATTTATCAATCAGCCTCTCTCTAAGCATCGTGTACACAGAAAGTTCACACGGACTGTGCGCCGAGTCTATTTGAGACAGAGTTGGAAGGCACATAGCAGAGTACTTCAGTCAGGAGTTCAGCGCAAGGTCATACAGAATCCCTCAATATCTCAATGTACCTCATTACGTGCATGGTTACCGGGTGAGGTTAAATCAAGCCCTCGTGGTTCGTACCGAGCAATATATACAATGGCTTGTAAAACCTTGCAAACTCATGTCTTTAGGATTTCCAAGGATGCGACGTATCGCTGAATGTTAATAAATTGCAATATGTTGGAGGTATATGTTATTAAAGAAGAGTTCGCCGTATTGTGCGCTGCATGTATACGTCGCCTGCCGATACACCTGACTGCTACGAGCAGGGGCGACTTCCCAGCGAGTCCATACCAGGGCCTCCTCTAACATGTTAACTGTGTGGTCGTGCGCCCTACTCATAACCGACGCCTCCTCTAACATGACACATGAACTGCGGTTACAATACATGGGATTACTCCCATGTATATACGACAAATATATGGGATTACTCCCATGTATCCCAAGTTCACTCTGCCCTCGTCACCGTCCGTAACTGGAGCTGTAGCTACGCTGAAGTTTCATCACATTAGCTTGCCGCAAACAAGAGAACAACCACTGAGTGATCAGTGTCTGGAATCACGAATAATGACGTCGTAAAGCCGTAGAGCATCATTTCCCGGAACAGCCACCCTGCATGTCAGCCACGTCATTGACAAACACCAGTGCCTGCCAGGCCGTCCACCGCAGCTGGCGCGCACTGTCAACAGTTTGGGGCACGACTGGACTGTGGCGTCACTGGCAGCAGCCACACATTCCGAACAACGTCAACAGTTGGGTGCCCAACTGAACTGTGGAGTCACTGGCAGCAGCCACACATGCTGACGCGGCCCGCAGTGAAGTGCCACAGAGTCGGGCCGGTAAGGTGAGTGCTAATCAGTGGGTGCGCCGGGATGGGGGTTGGGTTGCATAGTATCATTCGTCCATTCTATGTATGCCAGAAATTATCGGTAAAGGATACATATCAGGTGTGTTGTTTCAATTTTATATATTTTAATCACGCGTGAAAACTGAACGGAACTTATTTTCTGGAAATACTTCCAAGAGCTTCGCGGTTCGCTGTAGTGTATTCATACACTCTTGTTGATGTGACTTGTGACAAACCCAAAATTGCCTGTCCTGAGCCATCGCTGATCATAATCATGCACACAAACATCAATTTATCAAATGCATCCTCTAGTAGTTGGGTTTGAATTGGCGTTGATATCGATAACAATAGCGGTTGTTCCGAATGTGTACCTGAAAATCTGTGCTTGGAATTGCCATTCACATTGATCGTACAATTATTTGTAACTGAATTGAGTAAAACTGTAGTGTATCCCGATACCAGTCGGTCTAATGATAAAACTTTGTATAGAACATATTTCTTCAAAAGCTACCTGATCAGATTTCACTTCCATGACACGCTACTGATTTTGAAAACATTAAGTAACGAAACAAACGATGCTTGTACATGACATCAGCAGCGAAGTGTCTTATATTACTATTCAAAACAACATAGGAGAGAATGCATCAGCACATAATGTCATTTTGTTAAAACTGGTCAAGCAACACAATATGACTCCCGCTCTTGGCTGGATGCATAAGAAGACAGTCAAGAAAAGGCGCCGAGTCTCAGTGCTCTTGCTCAAATAATTATGAAATAGCACGTAAAGAACATTAGCGGGAGAGGGGCTCCACAATCCCATGGACAGGAATAGATTAGAAGTGCCCCTTATTGTTGGGAAATGCCATGCAAACCTTCAGTCATTATTTATGCTTTCAGAAGTTTCATCGAAGACATATCTTCCTGCAAGGATGTCTGACAATACAATTCAACTCGAGCAATGTCAGCACTATGGTTATGGATAAAACAATACCTCAGCGGAGTGTGAACATGGCAAGACATATTCGCCTAGCAAACACGGGTGACCCTTGAAGTCTGAGTGTGTGCGGCAAATCACCATGACACTTCCGTGCCCACCCACCTGTCCTGACTCGATCTGGCTGACGTCACAGCGTGTCATCAAACGGGAATCAAGCCAACCGTAGCCGACTTGTCTCACTTGTCTCACTTGTCTCTGTCTTATCCCACCGGCCAACCTCAACAAGCGAGGCCCGACGCGGTCCAGCAACTGACTCCTTCAGTGCTGGTGGTTCGGACATTTCTGCACTTCCAACTCACCATTCGATTCACTTGGTAGCACTGTTCGCCATCCTCGTCCCGGGAACCCGGGCTGCCCCGACCCGGCCTCGCCTCAATTTTCGACCTAGCACACCTGCTTAGCGTTCAGCCTGGCCGACACTCGTCAGGACGTCGCCGGCCAGGCGGTGCTCGGGTCAGGCGCAGGCGGACGTCGCCGGCCAGGCGGTGCCCGGGTCAGGCGCAGGCGGACGTCGCCGGCCAGACGGTGCCCGGGTCAGGCGCAGGCGGACGTCGCCGGCCAGACGGTGCCCGGGTCAGGCGTAGGCGGACGTCGCCGGCCAGGCGGTGCCCGGGTCAGGCGCAGGCGGACGTCGCCGGCCATGCGGTGCCCGGGTCAGGCGCAGTGTGCAAGCTGGCGGCCATTAATCACACCCGCTGTCAGCGTCCATAAACACAGACAGCGAAATCCATCGTCGTGACGTCAGGCACGTGGCGGGGCCCGGTGTGAGCGTGCGGGTGTGATTGTGAGTCCAGGGCGCGCCCCGCACAGACTGGTGACCGGGCCACCAGCCCAGTGCGACGTCAGGCGACAACAGACAACGACAACAGAGCACCATGTGGTGTGTGCGCGTGATCTGCGTGGCCGTGGCGGTGACCGTCTCGTCGGCGTACCGCTGCCACCCCGTCCCGACCGAGGCGTGCGTCGGCCTGTACAACGCCACCCGCCTGCCCAACAGCTTCGGCCACGCATCGGTAGCGGCGGCCGAGTCGGCGCTGCGCCGGGCAGCGGCGGCGGGCGCCGGCTGCAGCGGCGGGCTGGCGTCGCTGCTCTGCCTCGCCTACCTGCCGCCGTGCGGCCCCGTGTCGGCGCTGCCTTGTCGGCGCGCGTGCCAGACGGTGTTGGACGAGTGTGCGCCGCTGCTGGGCAGGCGCGGCTTCTGGTGGCCGTCCGAGCTCGACTGTGATCGGCTGCCGCCAGACGAGAACACGTGCCTCCAGCTTTCCGAGCAGGCGACGTCCTCGATGCCCGAGGCGGAGTCGGCGCCGCCACTCCAGTCGGAAGCGACGATGCTGGACGGCATGCTAGTCGCCTTCCTCGGCCAGTCTCAGCAGCTCCATCGGCTGCAGGAAGCCAGCCTGCAGCTGCAGCAGCAGAAGTTGCGCCTGGAGGATCGGAATCTGCGGCTGGAGGACCAGAACCTCAGACTGGAGGAGCAGAAGCTGCGTCTGGAGATAAAGCTGCTGCGTCGCAAGCTAGCTGAAACCGAAGAACCAGCAGTGTGAGGTAGAAGCACCGTCTGGGGTCTGTGGTCGTCAATGAAACTGACAACTCGATAACTTGCTCTGTATTTCGTGGTGCCACTGGGAAGACGGGATAACCTGGATCTCGCTTCAGGCTCATACAATCAGTGTTGGAGGGGAGACATCCGGAGAGTGATCTAGACAGAACTCAGAGCTGGTTTGGTGATTTCATAACTTGCACAGCGTTGCCGGAACTTCGCCAAACGCTGATGCGTCTGCAGTTTCATCCGCGTCAGCCAGCTGACCAAGTAGTTGAGGCGATCCTTCGATAGCAAGGAGTGCCAGTTGGAGACTCTTCTGAGCTGTTAAGAGGAAAAGTATAATTTTTCGCTGTGACCTACTTTTTCCTTCTTCCAACAGTTGAACAAAAATGAGAACAGTTTTCAAAGTCTTCAAGCAATTCCGACTTGTTCCTGTATTGGTTTCCAATTGCGATGCTAAACCTAACTCTTCTGAAACAGCCTCGCTAGGAATACCGTTCGCATTCTCTTAAAATATTGTCCAGAACTGTTGTAAACAGCTTACGCCAGCCGTGTATTGGAATAGCCACAGGTAATCGAAAGAATGGCCTCACGTGACATGTGTTATCGAGGAGCTCACGCGGCGTAATTCGATGATGTGTCATTTCTTTTGGTGGAAAACAGTTTTGTGACCGATTGAATCCGCTACGAAGTGTAATTGTTTTGTCTGCCATGCCGTCGATGCTTTTTGCTGATATCGCCTATACAATTGCTAGGAAAACGATTCCATGCCTCGATGAGTCAGACTGATACGGTTGATACAAATGAACGACAGGTGTTTAGCTCATGGTTTGCGCGACAAATGCTCTATTGGTTACGATTGAGCTGAAGATCGTTCGACTTACCTGACCCATACACGAGTCGGATGTCATGTAGTTTCCACGTGAAATGTGCAAATTGTGCATACAACGTATAAGAAGCAACACACTGTTGGGCCTATTACACGCAAGGCCGATTAAGGTGCATTTTTGTCGAGTTGCGTCCATAGAGATGTTTGGCGTTCCATTGAAGACGTATTGAGGTGTTTTTTTTTTCACACGCAGAAATTGCTTGTTGTCTTTCCGAACAATTGTATTACAACAATTGTATTTACAATCAAAAGTTGTACTGAACACAACCAAATGTGTGAACAAAATGGCACACAACGCGTGCAATTTTGTCTTAGAGGAATTGTCAGCAAAATGCAACTACACGTTACCCTGGTATGTACAACTCGATAAAAATAAAGCGCGGTAAAAACAAAATTTGATGAGGGTGTCAGTACTCAAAAAAATATTCCCGTCTAAAACACAACAGGATAAGAAGGGTCAGTAGCAGTAAAACACAAGCATGAGAAGTAAAACAAACAGTTGCAAAGAAGCAGCTACTAAGTCGCGTTTGTTTCCATGATTCCTTGTAGAGTTACAAACCTGCTAAAAGTTACATGACCGGGTCCACCGTGCCGTTCGAGCAAAGCTATTTTCTGCGAGTTCAAGGAATACTCTACCGGCGATTGGTCTGATTCGTACATTCAATCCCAACTTTTTGACTACTGGCCACCTGTGACAAATGTGCTGCTGATTGTTCCGACATTGACTATCGTTTTCCAGATAACACGAAAACCACGCAACACAGCTCCCTCCTCCGGCCAGTTCCCCTCCAGTGATCAATTGTGCACCTCGATAGGAGCCCATCCTGACGTTGGAGCGGACATTGGGGCACCGGGGCCAGCTAAAAAGAAAACATCATGCCAAGACCTGTTTTCCTTGTCAGTCAGTCCGACGCATTTTATACGATTATTCGCCGCGATGTCGACGCGCATCGTATTTGTTCGCTAGAAAAGTTGTTTTGCCTATGACTCCATGTCAAACATGAAGACGAAGATGAAAGAATGTTAAATCACTTCTGAAAGTGTCTTTTTGGTACAAGTTGTACCAAAAAGACACTTTCAGAAGTCACCCTCGGTCATGGACTGAGACGTCGTCAAGATCATGTTTTCCGTTTCGACGAGCAAAATTGGATATCCTGCTCCGTTGGTGTGTGAACTGACTAGAGGAGCTGTTAACCTGCTTGGAACTGCAACACGCTCATATTCACACGTTTGGGCCAGTGACACATGAGGTCAATGGAGACCACCTGAGAGCCAATGTAGCTCACCCCTGATCGCATCCCAGGTCATCAGAATTAGGTCTCAGAAATCCACTCAGAATTACGTGTGGGAAACGTAATAGATGTAAATATAGGTGCTTAGCACCGTCCACAAATTACCATACAATAGTCAGATGTGACGAGATGTCAAGCGCATTAGGAGCACGTGCATCTTGCTCAGGCATGGGCATCGATTTGCATGTTTTGAGTTGGCCTCGATTTGTACTTCACCTCCCGCCCAAATGTGGGTTGGGACCAACAATAAGTTCAGCTTTTAACATGAGACCCTATGGGGAGATAGCCCAAATCAATGTGGGTTAATCGCTTGACTGGATAGAGTTCCCTCCCCCAATAACTGCATATGTCAACATCACCGTATCCAGGCCATCCTAGGTGAAATATGTATTGGTTAAAATTACGCGAATCGGTCTAAGACTTTCCAATAGCCAGTGGTTAGCATAGCAGTTTTTACTTGTATGCATACCCGTGTTTCGTTTCTGCTTATCAGTGTATGACGCTGTATCGGAAATGCGAGGACTGGGCTCCGTCATAATAAACTTGGGTGAAGCAGCTGTACTGGCACGGCAGGAGGGGCGGTAATCACTATTCCCAGTTATTTGCGTAGTCAAATTTTTATATCCGCAGTTTCGATACGATCGATCGCTGTAATTACTGCACGTAAGCAAACCGCGTGCTTACTTAAGTCCAAGTAATCGGTCGACCTATTACGCGCATGTTCGCTCGTCCAATGCCAACACAATATCACCCGGACATGCTTCGATCAAACTATTTGTCTTCCAATCCGCATTTTCTTTTACTTCATCGACATGAACTTCGAACATGCCCGAGTACGACGGATCTCAGTTGTTGCAGCGCACTCGACTGCGGACCATTCAGCTGTTCAGATTAACACGTGTATTAATTAAGTTTACACTCCAGATCAGCACCGTCGGAGCCGTTTTGTGCCTGTCAGCACGCGCAGTGTGCCGGTACAACACAGCTGACTCATCCGCGGCTGACAGAGCGCAGCCACCAGACGGAAGTCGGCCGGAGCGGGGTGCGGCCGGCGTCAACAGTGGCGCTCCAGCAGTACCGCCCGCCGCCCACACACGCCGGAGCGGGGTGCGGCCGGCGTCAACAGTGGCGCTCCAGCAGTACCGCCCGCCGCCCACACACGCCGGAGCGGGGTGCGGCCGGCGTCAACAGTGGCGCTCCAGCAGTACCGCCCGCCGCCCACACACGCCGGAGCGGGGTGCGGCCGGCGTCAACAGTGGCGCTCCAGCAGTACCGCCCGCCGCCCACACACGCCGGAGCGGGGTGCGGCCGGCGTCAACAGTGGCGCTCCAGCAGTACCGCCCGCCGCCCACACACGCCCGACCGGCCGAGCACGGCGCGTACCACGCCGACGAGACGCGCCGCCAGCGGCTCGTGGACGACCGCCGGCTTCGCGAGCGACGCCAGCCGACAGCCGCTCAGCGCCGCCGGCGCGGACCGCTCCAGCGGCGGCCGGCGGCCGGCCACACAGCGCGTGCGCTCTCCTCGCATGTGACGCTGACTTCACCGCACAGCTTCGTCGAACTCCCATACCGGCTGCCAGCTGACGCACCCGGCCGCGTCCAAAAGTCATCGAATTCTCCCGTCCACGAACTGTATTGCTACCGCACAAATGTCACGTGACCTTTCGCAAGCGGGACGCCACACCAGGGGACCGCATTAAGCCTGACGCTATTTCGACGTGAACTTGTGGACTTCACCAGATGGCTGGCTGGCCCACCACATGCCTCCGCGCCAACGATCGATATCCCGAGCCTCACTCCGACGGCAGCGATCCCTTGCTTCCGGCGCGGTAAACACGACAGGAGAGCACCGACACCGACACAGGGTCGCCTCTAAGAGGCTCAGCACCACTCGCCGCCCCCGCCAAACACGTGCGACTGAACAGACTAACGCGACCACAGCACTCCAACTCGGGGGCGCACGGCTTGATGCGACTCCGTCCTCATCTCGCGTGGCCCTCCCCCACGGCGTGCTCCATCCCACACCGGTACTGACATCGCCCACCGAGTGCCGGCCGAGCCGCAGGTATGCGCACGCCCGCGTATTACCGCCACGATGGCTGCCTCAGAAGCATACATCGTCTCGACACCTATCGTAAACACATGGCGGACAGATGGCAGCGCGCCCAGACTAGATACATGCTGCAGGGAGCTCACCAGAGTGCAAGGGGTGCACACAAGCACGAACACCAGTGTCCTGATTTCGCTTTCCGTTGGGTGGAAAGTATTCGATCGATAAGTCGAACCTGCAAGGGGTGCAAGGGGTGCACACAAGCACGAACACCAGTGTCCTGATTTCGCTTTCCGTTGGGTGGAAAGTATTCGATCGATAAGTCGAACCTCACTATGACGCGGAAGAAGTGATCAATATGATTGGCAAAACATGATGGAATGTGACCAATAGTAAACACTGGATTTTTTTTCAAGAACGTTTACATAACAGTTCAGTGAAATTGACACTCCCTAACACACTTAAAAATTACTACATTCCACGGAAGCTACTTCAGAAAAATAAAACAATCTGCCCCAGAAGGTCGAACAGATTTATATATTATGTTGGCTACCACCTAAATACATTTTGAAATACCAGGACATGGCGCATATAACACGCTGAAACACATCCACATCGAACAATCCACATGTTCTCTGGAGAGCACAGCAATAGCATCATATGATACCTTGAAGATACATTACCTGCCGATATGGCGGCACGATGCATGAGGCGAATAACTATACCGTTCTCTGCTCAACAACGAAATAACACCCCTAATCACAGCACAGATCAGAGTCAACGAATAATAATCTGCCGAACACACACTCAGGCCGGTATAGAATGTCCGGGATTTGCGCTCATAGGACGTTCCGAGTCAAGACAACTGATAAGAGCTCTTGAACGATTGCCGACATAACAACGTAGTGAACGAGCAGAACATGCTCACGTGATATATAATCTGTCAAAGCCGGCCTATGCAATACTTCCATTCTTCAGCACGAGTGTTAGCGACTAACACAGCACAACTTTGGCGAGCACGGCACTCCTGAACATTCCTGACGTCGACGGGCCGAATCGGCACCACCGTGATGACGTGCAACACTAGCGCTCCTGGCGGCGGTCACTCGAAACACAGCGGAACTGTGGTGAACGGCAGCACGGGAGCCGACGCCTCGATGTCCACGGCCGTCATGAAGCAGTCGGCGGCCGCCTCGTTCTCGCCGAGGTACTCGAGAACCTTGCCGAGATTGTACCTGTCGGCAGTAGGCCCCAGACATTGCCAGCAAGACTGAACTGTGATGGATTAGCTTGAAGAGGAAGAGGCTTGGGTTCTTTTAGGACACATTTAACTGCTGTGTCGTCTAGCATCGCCACCCTCTCACGCCGATTGGTCGTGGATGGACTCGGTAACCCCGCCAGTTGTTGAATTCGAACCCACGATCTTATAATCAAGAGCCCAACACTATGCCGACTGAGCTACCGCGACCCTCGACTTCGCTTGAGAGGGCATCTGGTTACCGGATGGGCCAGATGTATCGCGGGGACGGAATATTGGGACCCAGTGATGTTCCTTGAGGAAAGTACAAATGTTCCAAAACCAACCTGAGACTTGCCGATGAAGCTTCCATCGACTTTTCAGGGCACTTGATCCTACTCTACTGTTACGTTATGTTCCGCTGCGTGAAATCCCCTGCCGTCCCATCTACCAGCCGATACAGCACGACCGTCGCCTGGTGTTCGATACAGCACAATCACCAACATCACAACCTGTAGCACTCACTGAAGCTCGTGGAGACTCGTGGCGGGTACAGCCAGCCTGGTCAACAGACCACCCAGGTGTCACCAGCCCACTACAACGGCTGTTGACTGACCAGCCCTCGGCTACAGCGGGTGTTGACTGACAAGCCCTCGACTACAGCGGCTGTTGACTGAGCAGCCCTCGACTACAGCGGCTGTTGACTGACCAGCCCTCGACTACAGCGGCTGTTGACTGACCAGCCCTCGACTGCAGCGGCTGTTGACTGACCAGCCCTCGACTGTAGCGGCTGTTGACTGACCAGCCCTCGACTGCAGCGGCTGTTGACTGACCAGCCCTCGACTGTAGCGGCTGTTGACTGACCAGCCCTCGACTGCAGCGGCTGTTGACTGACCAGCCCTCGACTACAGCGGCTGTTGACTGACCAGCCCTCGACTACAGCGGCTGTTGACTGACCAGCCCTCGACTGTAGCGGCTGTTGACTGACCAGCCCTCGACTACAGCGGGTGTTGACTGACCAGCCCTCGACTACAGCGGCTGTTGACTGACCAGCCCTCGACTGCAGCGGCTGTTGACTGACCAGCCCTCGACTGCAGCGGGTGCTTATTGGCCAGCCCTCGACTACAGCGGGTGCGTACTGACCACGTATCGTGCACGAGCGGCTCCAGTTGGGTGGCGTCCCGCAGCATCTTCTCGGCCAGGTGGTGACTGCCCAGGTAGTGGTGGACCAGACCCTGCGGCAGGCCCGGCCCGGAGCCGTCATGTCGCACGGCTACAGCAGCCGGCAGTGGCGGATCTACACGGCGACTGGTGTCGGCACATATAATAACACAGCGCAACTGGGTGGAAACCATGTATGCAGAGTCCACCCTGAACTGCAAACGCTGCGTCAACGCTTACGTCCAATATTCACGACGTGTTTGCCATACTCCGAGACCAGTTTTTGGGAGCTCAATCTCCCGAAGGTAATCCGACACGGTGCGACAGTGCATGGGTCTGACACAATCACGATATTGGCGTCGTGGCAATGCTGTTGGCGTAGTCTAAGCTACATCGCAGCTATTTTCTAAATATTCTTTAGTGTAGACGATACAATCAGAAGGTCGCACAGGCACACGACTCATGCCACCTAACCACCACTTACGTTACGAACAGAACTGCCGCGCCGATGCATTAACAGCATCCCCAAATCCATCGCTGCTGATGGCATACATTTGAACATGCTCGAAATAACCAACTACACGGATTTACCACTGCATTACATTCAACGTACGTTGAACAAAAGTTTGGAAACATCTGTGCTTTACTTACTAAATAATCGCTAGCTTTACACGAGAATGAATCACGCGAGTGAATACAGGATAGCATCATCAATATTACCACGTCTGAGTCTTGCCAGTGCCAACAAGCCCCGTCATACATCTCGACATACAGTTCCGTCCGCGTTCCGCACATGTGGAACCCATACAACAGCTGACTGACGTACAATATGCTGCAGACTCTTGATGTGATGGGGGTTCAAGGCCAGCGCGTCGTTGTAGTGCTGCTTAGCCTCCTCGTACTCGCCCTTGTGTTCATGCACGAGCCCCTTCTGCAGGGGGCCAGACCACGTGACAATCAGTGAGGTGCACGCTTGAGGTTGCTGCACCAAATACGGCGAGCAATGCGCCATATATACACCACCATATGCACCTTCGGTAGTGTTGAGGCATCGCGGCATGCGGCGGAACATACCACTCACCATGAGCACACCATACCAACGTACCACTCACCAGGAACAGGACGTGGTGGGAGGCGGGCGCAATGCTGGCAGCCTCCTGAACGTACCACTCACCAGGAACAGGACGTGGTGGGAGGCGGGCGCAATGCTGGCAGCCTCCTGAACGTACCACTCACCAGGAACAGGACGTGGTGGGAGGCGGGCGCGATGCTGGCAGCCTCCTGAACGTACCACTCACCAGGAACAGGACGTGGTGGGAGGCGGGCGCAATGCTGGCAGCCTCCTGAACGTACCACTCACCAGGAACAGGACGTGGTGGGAGGCGGGCGCGATGCTGGCAGCCTCCTGAACGTACCACTCACCAGGAACAGGACGTGGTGGGAGGCGGGCGCAATGCTGGCAGCCTCCTGAACGTACCACTCACCAGGAACAGGACGTGGTGGGACGCGGGCGCAATGCTGGCAGCCTCCTGAACGTACCACTCACCAGGAACAGGACGTGGTGGGAGGCGGGCGCGATGCTGGCAGCCTCCTGAACGCACGAGATGGCCTGGTTCACCTGACCTAGCCTGAAGCCGAGTCAACCAAGGTCAGATATCGCTCAACGATCGAAACCAATCGTCACACAGTAGCTGAGCTGCTGTGGACAATCACGGAGCTACTGACATGGACAATCACGGCAGTCTTTTCCGAAAACGTGACCCACACAAAAATGGCTCAGCCTATGGTGGACATACTTCGCCGCCATACACGAGAACAGGTGTGTTTGTCAGCTATACACCATGATGTGAACTCGGCGACTCGACATCACTCGAATCTGACATCACTCGAACCCGGCATCACACAACGACGCTATGCATATGTAAGACCAGATACGAGCCATGCAGGAGCATACAAAGCATTTGACATTAACATGGCTATCGGTGAGACGACGTGAAACATCCATAAACATGAAATATTTATCATCCGATTACATTAACTGTCGTAAAGAAAGCAAAAGCAGGCCTGGCAGACGTCAGCATTAACCTGTTCCGTAGGTTTCAGCATAAATTTACAAAACCTGCTTCGAGAAAAGACGCCTTCGCTGGGCCACCACGTGATTTCTCAATCTAGACCCACAGAGACGAAAAAGCAGGTTCGCACAGCATGTACCACCAGCCGTTCCAAAAGACGTGAGTGACACATGGGGCCACAGCGTGGTGCCCAGCTGGACAGTGACACATGGTGCCACAGCATGGTGCCCAGCTGGACAGTGACACATGGGGACACAGCGAGGTGCCCAGCTGGACAGTGACACATGGTGACACAGTGCGGTGCCCAGCTGGACAGTGACACATGGGGCCACAGCGTGGTGCTCAGCTGGACAGTGACACATGGGGACACAGCATGGTGCCCAGTTGGACAGTGACACATGGGGCCACAGCGTGGTGCCCAGCTGGACAGTGACACATGGGGACACAGCGTGGTGCCCAGCTGGACAGTGACACATGGGGACACAGCGAGGTGCCCAGCTGGACAGTGACACATGGGGCCACAGTGCGGTGCCCAGCTGGACAGTGACACATGGGGACACAGCGTGGTGCCCAGCCGGACAGTGACACATGGGGACACAGTGTGGTGCCCAGCTGGACAGTGACACATGGGGACACAGCGTGGTGCCCAGCTGGACAGTGACACATGGGGACACAGTGTGGTGCCCAGCTGGACAGTGACACATGGGGACACAGCGTGGTGCCCAGCTTGACAGTGACACATGGGGACACAGCGAGGTGCCCAGCTGGACAGTGACACATGGGGACACAGCGTGGTGCCCAGCTGGACAGTGACACATGGGGCCACAGTGTGGTGCCCAGCTGGACAGTGACACATGGTGCCACAGTGCGGTGCCCGGCTGGACAGTGACACATGGGGACACAGCGTGGTACCCAGCTGGACAGTGACACATGGGGACACAGCGTGGTGCCCAGCTTGACAGTGACACATGGGGACACAGCGAGGTGCCCAGCTGGACAGTGACACATGGGGCCACAGTGCGGTACCCAGCTGGACAGTGACACATGGGGACACAGCGTGGTGCCCAGCTGGACAGTGACACATGGGGACACAGCGTGGTGCCCAGCTGGACAGTGACACATGGGGACACAGCGTGGTGCCCAGCTTGACAATGACACATGGGGACACAGTGAGGTTCCCAGCTGGACAGTGACACATCGGGCCACAGTGCGGTACCCAGCTGGACAGTGACACATGGGGACACAGCGTGGTACCCAGCTGGACAGTGACACATGGGGACACAGTGTGGTGCCCAGCTGGACAGTGACACATGGGGACACAGCGTGGTGCCCAGCTGGACAGTGACACATGGGGCCACAGCGTGGTGCCCAGTTGGACAGTGACACATGGGGACACAGCATGGTGCCCAGTTGGACAGTGACACATGGGGACACAGCGTGGTGCCCAGTTGGACGGTGACACATGGGGACACAGCGTGGTGCCCAGCTGGACAGTGACACATGGGGACACAGCGTGGTGCCCGGCTGGACAGTGACACATGGGGACACAGTGTGGTGCCCAGCTGGACAGTGACACATGGGGACACAGCGTGGTGCCCAGCTTGACAGTGACACATGGGGACACAGCGAGGTGCCCAGCTGGACAGTGACACATGGGGCCACAGTGCGGTGCCCAGCTGGACAGTGCCACATGGGGACACAGCGTGGTGCCCAGCTTGACAGTGACACATGGGGACACAGCGAGGTGCCCAGCTGGACAGTGACACATGGGGCCACAGCGTGGTGCCCAGCTGGACAGTGACACATGGGGCCACAGCGTGGTGCTCAGCTGGACAGTGACACATGGGGCCACAGTGCGGTACCCAGCTGGAAAGTGACACATGGGGACACAGCGTGGTACCCAGCTGGACAGTGACACATGGGGACACAGCGTGGTGCCCAGCTTGACAGTGACACATGGGGACACAGCGAGGTGCCCAGCTGGACAGTGACACATGGGGCCACAGTGCGGTACCCAGCTGGACAGTGACACATGGGGACACAGCGTGGTGCCCAGCTGGACAGTGACACATGGGGACACAGCGTGGTGCCCGGCTGGACAGTGACACATGGGGACACAGCGTGGTGCCCAGCTTGACAGTGACACATGGGGACACAGTGAGGTGCCCAGCTGGACAGTGACACATCGGGCCACAGTGCGGTACCCAGCTGGACAGTGACACATGGGGACACAGCGTGGTACCCAGCTGGACAGTGACACATGGGGACACAGTGTGGTGCCCAGCTGGACAGTGACACATGGGGACACAGCGTGGTGCCCAGCTGGACAGTGACACATGGGGACACAGCGTGGTGCCCAGCTGGACAGTGACACATGGGGACACATCGTGGTGCCCAGCTGGACAGTGACACATGGGGACACAGCGTGGTGCCCAGCTGGACAGTGACACATGGGGACACAGCGTGGTGCCCAGCTTGACAGTGACACATGGGGACACAGCGAGGTGCCCAGCTGGACAGTGACACATGGGGCCACAGTGCGGTACCCAGCTGGACAGTGACACATGGGGACACAGCGTGGTGCCCAGCTGGACAGTGACACATGGGGACACAGCGTGGTGCCCAGCTGGACAGTGACACATGGGGACACAGCGTGGTGCCCAGCTTGACAATGACACATGGGGACACAGTGAGGTTCCCAGCTGGACAGTGACACATCGGGCCACAGTGCGGTACCCAGCTGGACAGTGACACATGGGGACACAGCGTGGTACCCAGCTGGACAGTGACACATGGGGACACAGTGTGGTGCCCAGGTGGACAGTGACACATGGGGACACAGCGTGGTGCCCAGCTGGACAGTGACACATGGGGACACAGCGTGGTGCCCAGCTGGACAGTGACACATGGGGACACAGCATGGTGCCCAGCTGGACAGTGACACATGGGGACACAGCGTGGTGCCCAGCTGGACAGTGACACATGGGGACACAGCGTGGTGCCCAGCTGGACAGTGACACATGGGGACACAGCGTGGTGCCCGGCTGGACAGTGACACATGGGGACACAGTGTGGTGCCCAGCTGGACAGTGACACATGGGGACACAGCGTGGTGCCCAGCTTGACAGTGACACATGGGGACACAGCGAGGTGCCCAGCTGGACAGTGACACATGGGGCCACAGTGCGGTGCCCAGCTGGACAGTGCCACATGGGGACACAGCGTGGTGCCCAGCTTGACAGTGACACATGGGGACACAGCGAGGTGCCCAGCTGGACAGTGACACATGGGGCCACAGCGTGGTGCCCAGCTGGACAGTGACACATGGGGCCACAGCGTGGTGCTCAGCTGGACAGTGACACATGGGGCCACAGTGCGGTACCCAGCTGGACAGTGACACATGGGGACACAGCGTGGTACCCAGCTGGACAGTGACACATGGGGACACAGCGTGGTGCCCAGCTTGACAGTGACACATGGGGACACAGCGAGGTGCCCAGCTGGACAGTGACACATGGGGCCACAGTGCGGTGCCCGGCTGGACAGTGACACATGGGGCCACAGCGTGGTGCCCAGCTGGACAGTGACACATGGGGACACAGCGTGGTGCCCAGCTGGACAGTGACACATGGGGACACAGCGTGGTGCCCAGCTTGACAGTGACACATGGGGACACAGTGAGGTGCCCAGCTGGACAGTGACACATCGGGCCACAGTGCGGTACCCAGCTGGACAGTGACACATGGGGACACAGCGTGGTACCCAGCTGGACAGTGACACATGGGGACACAGTGTGGTGCCCAGCTGGACAGTGACACATGGGGACACAGCGTGGTGCCCAGCTGGACAGTGACACATGGGGACACAGCGTGGTGCCCAGCTGGACAGTGACACATGGGGACACAGCGTGGTGCCCAGCTGGACAGTGACACATGGGGACACAGCGTGGTGCCCAGCTGGACAGTGACACATGGGGACACAGCGTGGTGCCCGGCTGGACAGTGACACATGGGGACACAGCGTGGTGCCCAGCTGGACAGTGACACATGGGGCCACAGCGTGGTGCCCAGCTGGACAGTGACACATGGGGCCACAGTGTGGTGCCCAGCTGGACAGTGACACATGGGGCCACAGCGTGGTGCCCAGCTGGACAGTGACACATGGGGCCACAGTGTGGTGCCCAGCTGGACAGTGACACATGGGGCCACAGTGTGGTGCCCAGCTGGACAGCGCGACACCCACTTGAGGTAGAGGTCGGCGATGAGCAGCCACATCTGGTTCTGCAGACCCCACACCTGCTGCGGTCCGGGCCGCGGCTGGGACGACGTCAGTGAAGAGGCCACCTCCGACAGCGCCTGCTCCACGCGCGACGGTGCTATTGTCGACGGCGCCCGCACAGAGCCTGGTCGGACACGGCGACACATGGCAACAGACGGACATAACGACACGTGGCAACAGTCACAGCGACACGTGGTAGCAGTCCGACACATTCACGTGGCAATAGACAGACACAACGGCACGTGGCAACAGACGGACAGCACGGCACGCAGCAATTATGGACAGATACAGCGACAGCAGAGTGAAGATACGGTAGCCCCGGACAGCCCAGCACGTGGAAGCTGCGGGACAGCCACTACAGACAGGGACAGTTTACGGGCACTGTAAAACGTGTACTGCAGGCGACTCCTGGAAGCGCAGAAGCATTCGCACAGGATGGATGAGATGATCAGATATGACAGGCTGACAGACACACAAGGGTGGCTGGCAGAAACGAAAATAAAACACCACATAGCAACTAACATTCACGGAAAGCCAAACGAAGAAATGTCAGGACATATATCGGTATTACAGAGCGTTTGCCTGTTGCATGCATACTTGATCGACATCCACAAGAGGACACATAAGCACCCGCCAGACGCACAGTGGCGTGGCAAAACAAACAACGCTTCTGAATCTGGAAGATACTGGTCGTTGCATATCAAAGAGACTGAGCACAACGAAGTGCGATACAGCCATCGATATCCGATATCCGAGCGATTCGCACAATGCGTCAGAAGGCGGTTATACGGTGAGGCGGTCTCCACGTCTGTGTGGAAGAGAAGGGGATGTGAGGGAGACTTGGCAGCCAGTGCGGACCACATGACAAAGAGGCGGAGTCGCACGCCAGCGCAGTACCGCCGGGCCAGTGGCGCCCACTCCGCGGACATGCGGCGGCGCTGTCACTGCCATCTCAGCGAGAGCAGCTCCCCGCCTAACCTCGCCGCTGCTCCGTACCACCAACAATCGAAAGGAACACGTCTGTGTCGGCATTCCCATTACCTACTGTGGTACTCTAAGGTAATTCGCAGCAGTCATAATGTATTGCTGTTTACCGCGAATACACAGCACACGAGCAGTTTTGTGTTACCGTGATGTCACGGCAATCAAACACGTAAGAGATGTAGCTTTTAAGTAATTATATCCATACGACTCTTTAGCTTCTGGAAGATTTTATAACTTCTCTGGATTCTTCTTTGCTAAAGATGGATGTTCGAAACGGTTCGTACTTCGGCTTGTTTCGCCAAGCCTTCAACGAGCCATGATGAAACAGGAGCGATGGTGAATGCAAGGAAGAGATGCTGCTTCTATCGTGTGGCCTTCCTGATACGAAACAACATACACAGCATATGTGACAGAATACGGTAAAGAATAAGTAATGAAAACAGGATCAAGTTCGTTGCGCTCCAGCGCACTTCAGCTCATCATCAACCAATCATCCTGTAGAAAAACACATGAAGTGGAGCATGGAGGTAATTAATCACGATAACAAAATCAATACGCGATGTAAAAAGATGACACCCCAAACAAGACATTAGTACTACGGAACCAGAAAATAGCATGCCGCGGCCGGCATCGAAGGCCGAATGAATCAGCCCACGCCGTTTAACGCGAGAACCAGCACATGATCTCATGCAATACCCATCGCGGCCATTAGTATTACACTCACCACACACGTACGCAATCAGTCACAGCGCAATTCGCACCACGTTGTTAGCAGGATAACAACAGAAAAGGAAATACCGAGCAGAAAAAAAAAACAGAGCAAAAAGGAAGCCAAGACAGAACGAAAGTCACCCGCCGCATCACAAGAACCACTGGGGGCAGTCCAAGACCCGGCGACATCGCCACCCGAAGCCCGGGCCTGTGGAGGCCATGCCTGCGCGGCTGAGACGAGGCGGCGTGCGGCGGCAGCGCCCGTCCCCCGCGGCGCGTATGTACAGCAGCGGCGGCGGCGGCGGCGGCGGCGCGGCCAGCTACCTTCACACCCGGCCGGAGAGGGCGGGCCGAGTCCGGCCGCCACACACGCCGGCCCCAGCACGGGCAGCGTGAGCGTCTCCAGCGGCGTCATCACCACCGTCCGCGCTACCCTATGAGCTGCGCCCCAGAGTGACGTCAGCGGCGCTGATCACGTGACGCGCGGCGGGCCGGTCCGGCCGTGTCACGGCCGGCCGTCATTTCCAGCTTCGAAAGGCGAGTTGGCGGCGAATGATGCAATCGTTGCTCTTACTCGTTAAGATCATACACTTCGTACGATCATACTCCCAATCACACCTGTACGGCCGTATCAGCCAACACGCACTTCGCTTTGGCCACGACGAAACAAAGCATGATCCGCCACCAAACTAACCAGTCGAGCTGGAAAACGCAGCGACCGAGGTGAAACGGAGGGAGGGGTGCACACAATGGCCGCCGTCAGGCCACAGTCGTCCTCATACACCAGGGTCCCGGCAGCCACCCTCTGACTGCAAACTACGTGTAACTCCACACCCTGACACCAGGCCATGAGCAACACACGACGCCGGCCGTGCCTATACACAAATACGACACACCTCGTATGTGCACGGACCATTCAGGGCGCCATATGTACGTCGCTCTCTTCGAGCATCGCCCAGAGCATGCCTGACGATCGATGGGAGCTGTAACTGTGGACATTGAGTGTGCAACAACACTGCCGACTATGAATGTACATGTTATGCAGATCAAATAGCACCTCAAAACCCACTAAATTGCTTTGCATGGTCATAGTAATCGGGGATCTTCTCCACATGCCTGCCCCATGCTTTGCTAATATCACAATTGATCAACACTTCATCGGGTGTGACGAGACAGGCGTCCTCCACAACATGTTAGAGCAACATAATATGCTTCCGTATAGTGACTTGAAAACCAATATAGCACTGCACTGAATGTATAGTGCACTGAATGCATTGTATGAGGTGTAAAAAACTGCCGAAGCGCATCAAGGAACTGTTAAAACTACAAGTACGCTTCATACTCAAGTGATTACTATATTTATATTACTTGGCATGCTAAACAGCACTACGAGCAAAAGTTTCGATTGACAACGGCGACGCCGGTGAGGTGTCAGGTCTACTTCACTAAGTCGGTACCAATGACACAACACCTATCCGGCATCAGTACCCCACTGGCAGTCCCGCCCGCCCTGTGTCAGCGGTCACCGCCTCAGCCCGTCCCCGCCGGCGGCCGGCACGGTGCACTGACCTGAGTCCGGGTCAGACACCACCGAGTACTGCCGGTCGCTGTCCAGGCTGCCGTCCGCCAGCCGGGAGTCGTAGATCTCCTTCCACTGCTCCAGCATCTCTCGCGCCACACCCAGCGCCGCCTGGCGGCCAGCATGGCAGCGTTGGTTCGCACCACAGCTGGCGGACGTCAAACAGGGCATTGTACCCGTTGTTTAAATTGATTGCGCTAAATTGTCCAGTTACTTAACTTGATACACATTACGATAGCAGGACCATTAATGCAATGGCCACCCGACTGATAGTCCGGGATACGGCAGGTGCTCCACTTTTTATCGACGCCATCGCTCTGAAAAGATAAGCGCGGCTTTTACATGTTCAATAACTGCAGAAGAGTAGTTACATTTTCGTGAGGAAGTCGAGGTGGTGTTGCTATGTCGTGCGATAATGTCGCCAGATTCAAGTGATAGTTTTTCATTAAGAGCACGCTTCTTATGGTATTACAAAATACGCGTGAATCTGGGACTGGCCGTTTCAAGAAATCTGTTAGTATTGTTGGGAAACATTGCTGTGCTGAGGACCTAAGCTGATTACATAATGACGCACAAATATGCTTTTATATGCTTTATCTAGACGGATAGATCATATCATGCAATGCATCAGCAGGGACCTGATAAGTAGGATACAAATTTATATCATGCGCACAATTGATAACTTGACGTTTAACGAACCAGATATGTTTCGGCATATGAGCTATCTTCAGATTGGAGATGTTCCACATCGGAACATATCCATGCAAGTTTCATTTTACCTCGGTTTATAAACTATGAGCATGAGACTAATTTTCCCACCGGTTATTGTACTTAGTTTGCTAAGGATATCACCCGTTGTATGGTGCCGCGGATTGTGTTGTGCCGCCGGTTATTTCCCCAGCTGTTAGTTGTTGAAGCTTTTGGGCGTATTGATGCCCTTGGTCAAATAGCGTCTATAATAATATTATTTATATGCACGTCGATATATGTCAGACGCCAGAAAAAAATGTGGCATCGTAAAATAGTCGCAAAAAACAGTACATAGGTTGTTAGTTTCACTATAATTTTTACAGCTACATCACTTTTCACGCATATAACTGGTACGTACGAATCGCATAACATGGATGCGACCATACCTGCTATATGTGACAGGGTAAGCTTATTGGTGAACATGATCGCCATAGTGCTCTGTACAAATTGCATCATGCTTTCATTGGGGAAAACACACATCGACGTAGAATCCCACTGTAAAGGACGAGTTGTCGTCTGTGGACGTGTGTTTGCAGATCCATATTTTCGAGTTTCTGACTAAATTTTAGCCACAAATATACATATGTCCTTCACATGATAAAAATAAGTAATTTGACCTTTTATCTTCGTAACACGAGGTTACGGAACAGGTCCTGGCTCCCAACATACCCACATACTGCCTGTATTAAATCTGGACAACTTTTTCCCACATAAACTTATCTCAAGGGCAATCTTTCACTAAAAGGCGATTTGACTTCTTGCTTGCATTTGAGATAGTTGTATTTAACACTGCTATGCATGTATGTACCTAACTACATCTGTCAACACCCTTTCAGACATATAATGTGTACCTCACGATAGCTCTGAACATTACTTTTAGGCTACCAATCGAAGCTCCCCAATTGCCAAAATAGTGACCAGTGCCATCACAAGCTACACCTACGCTCAAATTTACTTATATCATGTAAATCGCCAGATTGGAAGCCTTCGCTTGCCGCATCCCTCGCACCCCATATGCCACTTCGCTTGCCATTGGAAGCCATCGCTTGCCGCATCCCTCGCACCCCATATGCCACTTCGCTATTGACATCCCGAGACATGAGGTGGGTGTGTCTGACCTCATAGTCCATCCAAATAGAAGGTGGCAAATTGCTCAACAAATGCCGGACTTATCAGTTAGTCACAACAAGCAGTCAGCGCTCAGCAGACATATATGGTTGGCTCAAAACTTTAGTCTGTGAGACAGCCAGCTTGGCTTACTAATCACAGCAAACACACCCAACACGTTCACCGCAAGGCAACAGCAAAGAGCAGAGCTGTACCGGCGAGTTCACGTCGTGAAGAGACTTCAAACAGGTCCATCCGAGCATCCGCCATGCTGGCCACCCCATCTCGCGGGTCCCCTATCAGAAAGCTAGTTCCCTATAATTCACCAGACCAGATACATTAAGCTGGCCGCGCTTCACGTACGCAACATGCGGCTGATAACTGTGACGACGAAGACACCACCATGGGAGACAGAACTGATGCATGACACGGGTTTCGAGCCTCCTTTCAACGCAGCACGCATGCTGTACACAACACCCGACATACGTAGAGGACGGCTCCGGGAACCCACCTCGCCGCCGTTGCAGTACTCTTCGACGTGCACGCGCGTGTGCATCAGCTGGAGGTCTTCGGGGTACTCCTCCTGCGCAACCCGCAACAGCTGAAACAACGCACCACACCGAGGTCGGGTTGGTTGGTTGGTTATTGGTTTTACGACACGTCGACCGTTGAGTCATATAGCGTCGCCAATCTCTCACGCCGATTGGTCGCGGGCAAAGAGTAGCGACAGGTGAGATTCGAACCCACAACCTTTCGATTGCGAGACGAGCATCTTACCCCTAGACCACTCGTCCCCTGAATCCGACGGGTCTCGGATGGCCCCGGCCCTGGGATAAATCAAGCCCGCTTAGTTACTCGCATGGGCATCACGCATCGGTACGAGCAGCCTGGCATGTAGTCTTCAGGCACCAATATGGGCCAATTCAACACTGTCAACGCAGTGAAGGACTCTAAACTATTACAGGTTCAAACGCGGAGTAAGGAATTGGTTAGACAGCACATACATGTAAAAAGTGAGACTCTATCCGATATGGAGTTTCCGTAGCGCAGTCGATACTTCCTCCTGGCCAGCGCCACGTCGACAGTCCTGCACCCCGCTCAGCTGTGCAGGTCACTGGCCGCGGTCACCGCAGTCCGTCACCACCGAACGCACCTCCAGAGCGCCGGCGTGCTGGTTCTGCGCGGTCAGCAGCAGCGCCAGCAGGTGAAGTGAGCTGAGGTGGTCGGGCCAGCGCTCCAGGACGCTGCGCACGTGCTCGACGGCGGCCGTCACCTGGCGACAGCGCGCCAGCTGGTAGCCCATGTAGAAGGCGGCCAGGTGGTCGCCGGGGTCCAGCTCGTGGCACCTGCGACAGGCGGCGCCGTGACGGGCGATGTAGTCTGTGACGATCACCAGCCGGCACGGTATGTGCGGCGTTCCAGCAGTGACCAGTCCGCTCCCACAACAGCAATCAGCTGGTGTCCGACCAAAGCACACCCCGAGTCGTGCAGCCTTAAGTCGAACTTTAACTTCGATGAACATTAAGCTTATTAAGTAGGAGGGAAATGAACCAATTTGGATTACTTTGGATGAATTGATATACAGCACCATGCTCAATGACTACATTGCTGAACCAGTCAGACTGACGCAGAAGAAGGACGTCGATCCTGCACGAGGCAGATATTACGTCCAGCACACGATACATAATCATCCACCACGCGCAGACGGTGACCCAGTACAGGTCAGCGTCGACCTCCGGCCGAGACGGTCAGTCAGCCGGGCCGACACACACCTCTTGAAGTTGTCGAGCGCGTCGCCAGCCAGCCGTTGTTTCTCGTGCTGCTGCCTGGACACGCCCGACTGCAGCATCTGACCGATGCCCAGGTACAGCCGGCACCGACTAGCCAGTCCGTGCGGCTCTGCCGTCTCCATCCGCAGCGCCCGCTCACTCCAGCGTACACCCTCCTCATACTGCCGGTCGCAGGTCAGGTCACGTCAGGTCATACTGCCCAATTCCAGCGAACCCGCACGTACTGCCAGTCACAGGTCAGGTCAAGTCACACTGCCTCACTCCGGCATACAAGCTTATTGTAACGTCGGTTGCAGGCCAGGTCAGATCGTCACTTCTCTATTCATGATGCCGGCCTCGGGTCCGGCTATGTCAGATCAGGTCACACTGCATCACTCCAGCGTGCACCCTCCTCATGTCACCGGTCGCAGGTCCGTTGGGTTAGATCACACTGTTTCATGCCGACATACATCATGTAAGCCACAGCTCAGATTACGCCCTCACTCTATGGTACACCCTTCCCTCGCAGGCGGGCACAGGTCAGGTTGGGTCAGGTGACACCTTCCCACTCCAGTGTACAGATTTCGCAAAAAGGTCACATGAGATCGGGTCAGATTGGGTCATGTGATGCCAAGTTAATTCAGATGCGCAAGTGGTCATGCCTGGTCACACTGCTCCCGATACCTTCACCCAAAGCATCCATTATTCGCCCTTTGGCCGGCATGACTTATGTAAGTGTCGTAAAACAGGCAGGTTCTTTCGGCATAAGTGTGCACCAAAGGCGAAGTCAGATGGCACACAGTGTCGTAAAATGGTACTTAAATCATAGCGGGGGGAAGCACACCATTACTCCCGCGCAACCCACTTCAAACTCGATAAATATTTCAAAACTTACTAGGTTGGTTATTTGGGCTTAAGGGCGCATCGACTGCGTTGGTCATACAGCGCCCATTCAAAACTTACTAAGGACGCGCATTGTTAACTTCCCGACGCCTGGCACCGTCTCAGAACGTGCATGGATACGAGGCGCGAGCCCTGTGCCGGTGCGGAGACGACACCGCCCTGTCGCCGAAGGTGGGCGCCCCACAGCCGCTCACCTGGTGGAGGTTCTGGTAGCAGAGGCGGGCGCCCAGCAGCGGCAGCATGGTATGGCTGGGGTTCAGTCTGACGGCCTCCTCCAGCACGAGGCAGGCGCGTTGCGCCCGGCCGGCAGCTGCCAGCGACAGCGCGTACTGCTGCCACACGTGCGCCTCCTCAAAACTAAACCGCAGCGCCCGCTCCAGGGACTGGTGGGCAGACGCACGGTTATGCGGCTGGGTAGGCTGAGACGTTGTTAGGGCATGCCGATGGAGAGACGAGAACGTTGTCAGGATATACAGATGGGGAGACAGGAACGTCGTCAGGATATACAGGTGGGGAGACAAGAACGTCGTCAGGATGCACAGGTGGAGATACAGGAACGTCGTCAAGATGTACAGGTGGAGACACAGGATCGTCGTCAGGATATACAGGTGGGGAGACAGGGACATCGTCAGGATGTACAGGTGGAGATACAGGAACGTTGTCGGTATTTACAGGTGAAGAGACAGAAGCTTCGTCAAGTTGTTCAGGGCATGACCAACTAATGGCTCACACCGGAAAACGTCGGTCACCAGTACACCTTCACCATAGGTCGGAGAGATGGTCTCCTGGAAGAGTTGCACGTTGGGAAACGTTTGATGTTCAGTTAACTTTTCTGTGCAGACTCGGTCACACGTTCTGGTGCTGGCATGTCGACACCCAAACCGCCATCACAAGGTGACACAACCAAACAGTCCCAGGAACAGAGACGAGGCCGAGCTCATACGATAACACCTCAGTGACTATGCGTTAATAGGCTCCGACTTTCTAGCTTCGCTTCGATCTTTCCAGTGCGACTTCATGCAGCGAGTTTTCGAAACTACGCCTCTGTACTATTCGCCAGTCAACGCAAGATCAGCTACGTTGCTGTATGGCCCATTGGCAATAAAAGGTCGAACGACGACAGCAGTCAGGGGTTCGAACATCAAACTGAATTAGCGGTGCAGTAAAGCCGCCAAACCCACTCCAATTAAATCGATCGTGAGCCGACTGCCCAGCAACAGTGGTGCACGCGCCTGATTTACAGTCGCAGACTGCGCTGGCGCTATTTTGTGTCTACCGCGGTGGCCACCGTCAGCGCCTCACCTCGCAGAGCATAACGGCCTGGCCCTTCCTGACCAGCGCCATCGTCATCAGGTCGTATACGGACGTGGCCACCTCGTACGACTTCTGCCGCGCCTCGGTCGTCTCCGGCGACTGGGTCAGCACTGCCTCGCGCACGGCCAACGCCTCGCTGTCGAGAGCGGAGATCATCAGGTCGGCTGGCCTGTCACACCATGAACCATGAGCGCCACTGCATTCTGGACCACAGCCTACAACACAATTAAACACGGCCGAATTGCCGCGGTACAGGTCAATGCTGCCATTCAGTATTCCAGACAATACTACACAACAAATGATACCAGAGAATCAGAATCCGTTCAGCCTACCCACCAGCGCCACTTAGCCTACCAACTGCGTAGCGCCTAGCGATGGGCCGTAGTTAATAGGATGGCAAGTCAATGGAAAGGATAGACCATGGTTGTTATGTCACTCAGTCGTCCAATGAAACCAATCGCACTTTACATGTGGCTACCTGATCAGTCAGCGGGCACGCTCACCTGATTGGACGCTCACCTGATGAGCAGCAGCAGTATTATCTCCTCGTTGATGTCCTTGGGTACGAACAAGTTGGTGCCGGTCTGGCGTCGCGGCTTCCATGGCAACACCACCGACCGGCCGCCGATCGAGCTCTTCTTCTGCTCTGTGGGCGGCAGGTGGGCAGAGGTCAGTCAACACACGCTGGCAGGATCCATCAACAGATCGGGTCAGCATACAAGTTGGCAGTTGGTCAGCACACACTGGCAGCAGCAGTGAGTGTATGGATGGAGTAGATCAGCGAACAGACTCTTGTCCACTAAGGGGCCACTTAGTAGACAAGAGGTGTGAGATATTCAGCACATACTGGCAGGATCCGTAGACAGATCGGGCCAGCATGCAGATTGGAGTCAGTCAGTTCGCAGACAGGGTAGGTCGGCAGGCAGGCGAGGCCGAACGAGGCAGATGAGGTCGGAGGCCGGCCGCCTCACCCACCAGTGACTAGGATGGCGTCCAGCTTCTCGTAGGCCTTGTCGCCGACGCCGCGCAGCAGGATCTCGGCCAGCCGTCTGGCCATCGCCAGCCGCACGCCCTGCGTGGCCGACGTCTCCACCGCACTCAGGATCATCCTGTCGACGCCGCCGCTGACGTCAGACACCCGGCGACCCAGCCGCAGCGTCCGCCGACCTTGTGTGGCATTTGGCGTCCACGTCCGGGACACGGTATGGCTGCACGCGCACACACAGTCATTGCTCACACAAGCGGAATGCGTTGGGCTGGTGATGTGATATTCCCGCCCGGGCTGGGGAATTATCATACAATCTCCGAGTTTTCTCTTATTGGAAGACAGAGGACCGCCAGGCCTCGAGGTCTTCCAGTAAGAAAACGACGTGATTTAAAGATAATTTGGCAGTCAAAGGTTGGATGTTTTTTTCTTCTCATTAGTGGTGATAGCTTAAGTAATAGCTTTAATGCATTGTTTAAGTGATGGAGAGGAAAACCCATGACTGAAGGAAAATGAATGAAAAATGAGTCCGCGATAACTTTGCCAAAGCTGTGTGACAGGGCCGTGGTAGAAGGGCGTGGTTTAATGCACCATGTCACATATTTTCCAAATCTGCATTTACTGTAAGGCTCATGCCACAGAAATCGCACGCACCAACATATAGGAAATCCAGAGTTTCGTGCTGACAAATTTCCTAATATCGGGTGAACACGAGTGACTCGTGTACTGATTATCGAAGCTCCTATGCACAGGCTGGAGGATGGTGAATACCTTTGCAGTCATGATTATTCGAACAGAGGTCTCCCTTGCCGTGCTACATGCCGCTACCTGAGCGGAAGTAACACCCATCGATCATATGCCGCATGCACAAATGGAAGCATGTTAGATGGTCAGTCCCGTACCTTCTATCGCAATTAGACAAACACACCGATGAACAATTAAATTAGTGCCTGCCTACCGAGCGAATTTCGGCACCTTTGCCAACCGACGGAGGCAGCTGCGACCTCCTCGCTATTTCGCCCTAAGCTGAGGCACAGCTGAAGGATGAAAACCAGCATGACATGTGCTAAGAAACGAATCCAACGGTACTGGATTGCATAGTTTTTATCAGTCAGTAACCAACCATGGCAGGTCAAGTGTCAAAATGTCGCGACACGTCAGACATCGGCACTTTCAGCCAGACCGCGCCATGACTACCTGAGGTAGAGCCGTGCACGAGAAGAGGACCCTCGTTAGCTGTTTCGCTTCCTTAACTGAAGGCAGGACAATGCGGAACGAGCACTTAGTTAGTTATTTTGGCTTTAGGGCGCTTCGACCAGAGGAACGAGCACTTAACACGAAGCACAAAGGTGTGACGCAAGTTCTTGCATGTCAATCGACATTTCAGTTGACCTCATAGGTCAGGTCGGATCAAACCATCGCATGCCACGCCAGGCATGGTCTACAACGGCCTTGTTTGTTTATTGGGTGTTTTTCGACGCACTTTTTGCAAGATCACGGCTAATGGCGTCGCCCACACTGTTTCGCCGGTGGGCTGCGGGATTGGGAAATGTACCGAGTGGTGAGTGTTGACCCCGGGACCTATGGCACCCAGAGCTCAACACCTTAACCACTCGGCCATCCCCGCCCTCTACAACGGCCTGTAAAAACTTGCAAAGCATTAAGGTGAGCTTCACTGTCCCAATAACCATCTTGAGCTTGGGCGTCAAAATCGAAAATTATTCCCGAAAAAGTAGCATGAGATTGCAAAATTTAAGTGAGAAACCGTTCAATCCAGGATTTCTGAGCAAATTGTTGTTTTCTAGTCAACACCCAGGCTGTGTGCATATATCCAGCAGCAATGGTGGCAACACACATTGTCAAGGTGCCATTTCTTGCTTCTTCAATGTTTTAAGTCGGATTTATATTTTAAGCATATGAGTAGGAGCAAGAAAAGATTGCACATGAAATGATTAATGACGCTGGGAGATAGGAGCTGAAAATTATTCCAATCTGTCAACATGTCTCCAGATATGATGTCATAGTCTGGTGACCTGACATGAGCTGAGCACACACAAATATCGGCAAAGGATGGAACATCAGTCATAGCAGGCGGTGGCGCTCTGCCGCGGGAAATCTTCCACTAATTGTGAGAAAACCACTGAGGGGGAGGGGGCATTAACCTCTCTCAGGTGGCGAGGGGTAAAACACGGCAAATGCTGTACCGCACGTGGTAGCAGCCGCGTGTTCCACAGCGGCCCGCCATATTACACAGTACCTGTACCGCTGTATAGCCCGCGGCATCTGGTTGGCTTTCAGGATCAGAATAGGCGCTTTCTGCAGGGCCGTCTCCAGTATCATGCCGAGGCGATGCTCTGAGTGGGGCGGCAGAGGTGAACTGGAGGAGCCTGCAGCACAGTGGCACGTGATTAGACAAAGGGTACTGAGGGGGTGGCAGTGGTGAACTGGAGGAGCCTGCAGCACAGTGGCACGTGATTAGACAAAGGGTACTGAGGGGGTGGCAGTGGTGAACTGGAGGAGCCTGCAGCACAGTGGCACGTGATTAGACAAAGGGTACTGAGGGGGTGGCAGTGGTGAACTGGAGGAGCCTGCAGCACAGTGGCACGTGAGTAGACAAAGGGTACTGAGGGGGTGGCAGAGATGAACTGGAGGAACCTGCAGCACAGTGGCACGTGATTAGATAAAGGGTACTGAGGGGTGGCAGTGGTGAACTGGAGGCGCCTGCAGCACAGTGGCACGTGATTACACAAAGGGTACTGAGGGGTGGCAGTGGTGAACTGGAGGAGCCTGCAGCACAGTGGCACGTGATTAGACAAAGGGTACTGAGGGGGTGGCAGTGGTGAACTAGAGGAGCCTGCAGCACAGTGGCACGTGATTAGACAAAGGGTACTGAGGGGGTGGCAGAGGTGAACTGGAGGAGCCTGCAGCACAGTGGCACGTGATTAGACAAAGGGCACTGAGGGAGTGGCAGTGGTGAACTGGAGGATCTACTCCACAGTGGCACGTAATCAAGTCAAATGTACTTAAAGAATGGCCGAAGTGAACTGCGCACAGACAACGGCGGCCCATGATCACACCTAAGTTACCCAGAGAGCGGCAGCGGTACATACGACTGCAGTCAATATCAAAGTGCTGGGCTTTAACATTTATATTTATACTTAAAAAAGCACAGATGCCAATTGCTGATAAAAGATGAGGATCAATTTCTGGATGCATGAGCCTTGCAACAAGCTAACATATTTCTGACAGAAATATCGCCGCCACCGATCGAGGAGTGGTCATACTCTGTCCACGCAACTTGAGCAAGTGCTTTGATATCAATAATCATGAAACATTTCTTAGAAAACTTGAGCAGAATGGTGTTTGCACATTCTTATCTTCGGCTTCCCTGCACGGCCATATCCAGAGCGTCCAGCTTACAGATGGTGCAGCTTGAGGGCACATTTCCCGTGCGCCGCTCATTAATATGGGTGTCTTTCAGGGTTGAGAATTCAGCCCAATCCTACTCACGGTGCTTGCCAATGATCTCGGTCTGTATGCCCCTAGTACCAACATCGTTCAGTATGCCAATGACACACATGTACCAGCAGGCGCGCACCCAGGATTTTTCCACGGGGGGGGGCGGACCGAAAAGGGCACTTGGCCGGCTCCAAAAGGGCACTTGACCGGCTCCAAAAGGGCACTTTGCGGCCCGGGGCACACTGGAAGGTTTGCTGACTGGGGGGGGGAATTTTCCATGGGACACGTTATGTTATAGCACCGAACCCTTGTATTTACAATAATATTTCCAAAAACATGCAGCCTGCTCACAATTCCTCCGTCATAATTCCTCCGTCACAATCCCTCCGTCACAATCCCTCCGTCACAATTCCTCCGTCACAATTCGCTGCATTTGTTGCAGGCAACCGGGGGTGCCCGATTATGAATCATGGAACCTCAAAAGGGCCCACAGAGGCTTCACTTAAGGGACAGTTGCCCTGATTGCCCCTCCCCAGCACCAAGTCCTTGATATCCGTGCAACTAGGTAGGTACCTCCCTACTTATTGTAGCCTGCAGTTAATCTGTCCTTCTACTGAAAGGTAACCAGAATAGAGGTAGGTGGGAAACTAGGCTCTGGAGCATTCACAGCCTTTAAAAGTGCTATCTCGAACCAAGGCTGTTTCATAATAGGTTCAGGTAGATAGCTACAGGTACGCAGGTAGGTACTTTTTTCTAAGGGCCTGAGCTACTGCTATCCAGACACCTGAGGAGGGTTATGCATGCGCAGACTGAAGAAGGTACATGAGCTTGAGACATAACAGCCCAGTGATTTATAGTTTCAGGGTGGTGTAGGTACCTATAAACATAAAGTGCAAATTTATGCCATCGTGCTTAACATCGTGCTTGTGCCCGCCTCAGCCTTGAATGGAGCTTCAGGCCGCTACAATTTTGGCGCGTAAATTGACTGAATATAATTTTTTATAAGAAACCCATGTTCGGCCAGATGTACCCAGGGCAAACGCGCAAGAAAGTCCAGCTGTTCACTGATGGAACACTGAAAAGTGAGATTTAAGCAAGGATTTTTTTGGGAGGCTGATACATTTTTTTACGCCGAACCTAGGGGTAGGCAGGGTAGGTATGTATCGTTCGATCGTTTAGGCCAAGGCCGATGGGCACTTTGCGCTCAAACCCAAAAGGGCACTTTCTGCCGAGGGACACTTCTCGATCTCGACCTAGGGAGAGGAAGCCGGGCCCCCTGGGCACCACACATCGGTGCGCCTATAGGCACAGGCCACAGGACAGGGCACAGGGTAGGGCACAGGGCAGGGCACAGGACAGGGCACAGGGCACAGGGCAGGGCACAGGGCAGGGCATAGGGCAGGGCATAGGGCAGGACTCAGGGCAGGGCACAGGGCAGGGCACAGAGCAGGGCACAGGGCAGTGCAGGGCACAGGGCAGGGCAGGGCACAGGGCAGGGCACAGGGCAGTGCAGGGCACAGGGCAGGGCAGGGCACAGGGCAGGGCAGGGCACAGGGCAGGACACAGGGCAGGACACAGGGCAGGGCACAGGGCAGGGCACAGGGCAGGGCAGGGCACAGAGCAGGGCATAGGGCAGGACACAGGGCAGGGCAGAGTTCACGGTACAGCACAAGGCACAGGGCAGGGTACAGGGCAGGGCACAGGGCACTTTTAGATCAAAAGGGCACCTAATTGAGACAGGCATAGGACAGGAAAGGGCACAGGAAATTACATTTGTAGGCCAAAAGGGCAGTTTTGGGCCCAAAGGGCACCTTTGGCACAGGCGGGGCACATAAGGCAGGTGATTTTGGGGCTAAATTTGGGACATTCCGGCCAAGAGGGCACTTTTCGGTCAAAAGGGCACTTTTGGCCAAAAGGGCACTTTGGTCTCATGGGGGGGGCGGGGCCCGGGCCCCCTGGCCCCCCTCCGGTGCGCCTATGTGTACCAGTCAGCGGTGGGAAGAGGCTGAATTTGAGGTTGTGTCCACTTTCGCGACAAAGGTAGACCAAACAAGTTTTGTGGGCAAAATTAGTATGGTACAGCCGGTTTTAATCATGGTTAAAACTTTGCTAAAACCGTATACTGAGCGAAACCTACCAATCCTGATCGGTACCCAGGTGAGTATCACGGGCGTGACGGGAGCACCAGGGGAATCGGCACACGGATGAGCGTCCAGACAGGATGCAGCACGCACAGAGGGGTAACTGACCGGCCGTGTGGACGCTCCAGGTACTCTGGGTGTTGGAGCTCTTGTCGACCTCCTGCAGGTATAGCAGGGCCAGATCACTGGCCACCTCGAACGAGCTGATGATACTCTCCTCCCGCTCAGCCAGCTTGTACTTGCTTGTGGTAGCAAGCGGCACCTTCTCCAGACATAAACCTGACGAACGGGCAGGTGTGGTATCGTCCTCAACCACAAACCTCAACATAATGTGGGATCTAATCTTGTGCGGCAGCCGGAGGTGCCCTCCGCATCACGTGATAGCCCTGGTGGGCAAACGCGACATGGATTGCAGGATTACGCTGTATAGTATCATGCCAACAATCCAGGTGCGATTACATGAAGGAACACCGAATATATCCACAAATCCACATCATTCATACTTACGGCTATATCAATAACGACGACAGCGATCGCAATCTGTTTGAACTGATCGAGTTCGTTAGGTGCGCTAGTTTGCTCGTTCATGTTCGCAAGTTCGTTCGGCTGTGCTGCTCTTACTTCGCCAAGCCCAGTGCAGATCGCTCAACTGATTATGGCTTCCTTGATCCTTGATCAAGGTGAAAATGTTTATATTGGTTAGAGCTGAGCCACACATTTTCGTTTCCCTGCTTTATTTCGGCGTCACCCTACTTAAAGTCGATATAATTTCACAAAGCAACCTAGTCGTTGGAAGAGGTGCTGCTTACAAAAGCATACATTTGTCTTTCATTTCTGGCACATGGGTGTGCTAATTTGTATGAGGACAATTCAGAAAGTCTTTCTGTAACGATTAGTACAAATACTCAGCAGGGAAAATTAAGCAAGGCTAAATAAATCATTTTTTATCTCAACAATATGCTGGTAAAACAGTGAAAACTTCCTTTGCTGTTCCTTGTCTCTGGCTCATCACCCTATAACTGTCCTCGTCATGGAAACATCGACCTGAAGCAAACACAAACATGTTCCGAAAACCACCGAAGCACGCCTTATCACGCCAACAGATATCTCATTAGCGTCGATCACTGTTGTTCGTTATAGCATTAAAATAGCACTGGTGTTCGCTTTCCAAGCACCAAGGGGGAAACCAGATAACATTGTATAGCTTAGTACTCGAAATCGATCTGCACATGCAATATTTCTGACGACCAAATCCCAATTCCATGCCCCACAATCTGGGAATTCAAGATGGTGGTGATGCTCGCGGGGTGGTGATCGCAGATACTACGCTGCTTCATATAAAAAAACGGATTCTCGAATTCAGTTGCAGCCTGAACGGTGCACACTTTCTGCAGCCAACTGTATACGAGCCAACTGGCGAACAGTTCATCCGAGGCCAATCTGTGCGCAGCCCTATCCACGAATGCAGCACACGAACGTGCGGACTGCGCCTCCGCCACGGCACTCAGCACAGCTACGCGACGGACACAGACAGCACCTGAAGCACTGCCGGCTCGTGGCCAACCTTTAACGGCGTACGACTCGGCGACCACCCGCAGGCTGCGCGTGGGCAGCTGTCGCCTGGAGAGCGTATCCAGACCGGCTCTGGAGAGGTTCACTAGGGCGTCCTCGTACAGGCCCATTGCGTAGTGGACCTTGCCGAGCAGCAGGTGCGCGTCTATGGCCGTCTCCAGCTGCTGCATAGGTGCAGACACGTCAGGTCACAGCACAGGACATGGGTGAGGAAACAGGTGCAGACAGGCAGGCCAGAACAACGTATTGGCAGGTCAGATTGCAGCACGGGACGCAGGTCAGAACGCAGGCACAGACATGTCAGGTCAGGACGCAGGACTACAGAAGATCAGGGCACAATGTGGGCAGGTCAGAGCGCAGGTCAGACAGGTCGGGCCATGGCACATGACTGGATCAGGTTGAAGCACAGATACAGACAGGTCAAAGGAGGATACAAGACTACATCAGATAATGACAGAACAGATCCGGACACGTGAACTGAGGACTACGTCAGTTCGGGGCACAAGACCAGAGTAGATCATGGCAGAGTAGATCATGGCAGTGCAATGGCCTGGCAGGTCATTGCACAGGCCTATGGCAGATCAGGTCTGTCACTGCATAAGTGCATTAGCCCTCAATTTGCTTGCCATCTATCTCTACTGACATCAAAAATGTTAATTCCCAGAACGAAATTCTTAGACCAGCTTAACGTTACTTTTACTATCCATTGTCGTTCGCCGTCAAACCCATCTGACGATGAACCTAACTGATTCACGGTTCCCGTATTAAGCTATTCGTGCTGCTCGCGTCAAGTGCACGCCGTGTGTATGAGGGGTTTAGCCTGCTGCGGCGGAGGCCGCCCGCGGCTACCTTCTGCGCCGAGTCCGTGCTGGAGGCAGCCAACAGCAGTCGCTGCACCTCCTTCAGCTCGGACCGTGATCGCTCGTGGCCTGCCTCGGTGGGCGGGTTCTCCTCCAGGTAGTACTCGAGGCGCGCCTCAGCGATCAGGAACGACGCCAGCGGCTCTGAGGGCGGCACGGCGGGTCACGTCCCGACAGTCAGGAATGCACCAGCGACTCTGATGACAGGTCAACTGAACAAATTTCGGCGCTAGATGCTGCCAATGCCATAATATATCGCTACAGATAAAACGCAACTTTGAATTAAAATTGGCTTAACAAGCACCAAAAAAGAATCCATGTCAGTGTCTCATTAAGTCATACAGAGAGGACACACACTAATTATTGCTATTCTGACCTAGTGCTGGAGTACGCTGTTTCACTTGCTCTGCCAGTTCGATGACCCGTTTCCAGTTTGCTTCTTCGCGACATTTTTCAATCTCCGCCTCACGGACACTGGGCTTTCCCTTGTTGGACATCTTAGTATGTTCTCTGCGAAAAGGAAAACATGACTTAGCTGGTGTTGAATAGCCGACCAAGATAAGCCAAACCAAGATAGTTATGTACTAGTTACCCTGGTTCTGGTTCTGGTTATGCTGGCACTCCGCTAATGTTAATTTATCACTTTCCATATTCAATCATTTTTTAACTCGCTCCCTGTGGTGGTGACATATCTCCAGCCTTGGTTGTGCTGTTAACATCTCAATATTTAGTTTGTCTCAACCCATCATCTTATCAATGAATAGTAGACCACAATAACTGAAATATAAGCCCTGATATTGGACAAAATCCAGCATGTAAAGTATGGCAATTGGGATGAGACCCTATCCATTGAGTGCCTTTGGCACATCATACTCAGTCGGTATGTCTCCATGAGTGCAGTTATTGGCAAACTTTTCCTTGGCATACTTTTCCTCTCAAGGGTTAGTGCACCTTGTCCTCCACTTGCTCCAAGGGTCAGTGCACCTTTTCACACCACCAGGTGCATGCAGTGTGTTTCATGAAGCTGACTTCCAAAATTTACAGCTTGGGCCCTAGGGCACAACCAAACACAAGCATGCTTCCTAATACATTTCCTCAAATACTTTGCTCTGTTGTTTCAATATTTATAGTCGCTTTAGGGGATCACAGAGCCTGCTTCACTGATTAATTTATAACCTTATTAAAGTTATAATCTGGAACATCCAGACTAAAAGCTTAACTTCATCATATGCCCAGGCAAACCAGCTCACTATCACATGCACACTCTGACAGTTCCATCCAATTGCTAGGTTGGTTATGAGATACTCTCATATGGGGCCCAAAAGCATAATATACTCAATCTACTCCTGACTGGCAATACAAGTGAGAACCAGTATTTCCTAGCACTCAGCTAGCAAAACTAATTGGATAGGAACTATGTACCTAAATGGCATATTGAATGCTGTTCAGCAGAAAATAGATATGATATGAAAATTATGTTTAGGCAGTCTGCAGCAAACATACGTACGGGACGTATCTATCATGTGCAGCGACCATGCGTATGGTCGCTACAAAATATGTGTATGGACCGTACGCTCCCGACCTGTCCGTTCACAGACACTGCACCGTCAATAAAGTTGTTGAATGGATGGTTGTGCATGATATCATTCACCATTCACTCATATTTCAATTTTTAGCTTACAAGGGTGGATACAAGGGAGCACTTGGGACATGTGCCCCCCCCCCATAGGTGGCACCACTTCAGGAAGGCTTGAATACACCACCCTCACATCTGTCAGCCAGAGACCCCCTCAGAGATGAAAAGGCACTCCTCTGGAAGGCTTGAGTGTGCCCCACCCTCATGAGTTTTTTTTTATAGCCAGAGACACTCCTCTAGGAGGAAAGGCACCCCTCCAGAAAGGCTGAGTGCACCCCCACCCCTCAAATTTTCTGTCAGAGGCAGCCTTTTGTACTGTTGTACACATGTATCTTGCAGTGGTGCCCCTCTGAAGAAATGGCACACCTCCAGGCAAGTGCCACCATGACAATTCCTGGATCTACCCCTGATAACTTGGTCATACCAATGAGTGTCACAACAGTGGGGGATGAGTGACCACTTCCCCAAACTTTGTGAAAATTAAGATTATGCCAGCCATCTGTTTATCTCCTCTCTTGGCTCTGGAGATGAGGGTGGACATTGATTGCATGCTTAGGCTTCAATAGAGCATTTTCCTTCAGACTTGTACATAAATATTAGCATGTCAGGCAGCTTATATGGCAGTGAATAATACTCTTAAAGTGATCAAGCACAACATGAACCAACAACTCTGACCATCAATGACTGTGTGACTGTTGACTGCGTGATCAGCCAAAAAAGGGTCCATGCTGGGATTCAAACCTCCACTACTGGCATAGAAGACCAATGCCTTAACAAACCACACCAACCATCCACACATCAATGGTGGCAATGAGTAATGTAGAGCATGCCGACTGGAGAGATCTCAGACATATATAGATCTCATATTCAAAGCACTTCAGTTCTATTGTTTCATTGGTCTCTGACAAAATTAGAGATTAACTAAATGGGATATCCAACTCATCTACAACTTTCTTGAGGGTGCAGTGTCAGCAAACAGAGGCATGAGGAGGATATGGATTCCATGAGTATGCAGAGACCATCCACATGGTCACTACACACAGTAGGTACAGCATGTATGTCTGGTTGTTACACACCACCTTATTTTCCTTACAAATCATATCAGATAAATACCTGAGTAACATCCTGAACTGAGGTTACCTAAAGCAAATGTCAGATTACCACAGCTAAGATTGTATAAACCAGTGCATTCTGCATTATGCAGGGAAAACAGCATTCAACAGCAGCTCTCAATGCAGTCTGCACATTGAGAGCTGCTGCTGAATGCTGTTTTGAACTGAATTGAACAGCACACAATCCTTAATTTATACATCCATGTAGAATCTCAAATCTTGATCAAATGCCACACAAACTTCCTGAGTATTCTTCATATTAAGACACACAATCAAGATAAAAACTAGGCATAAACCATGAATCCGATCACAACAGGCCATGGCTCTTCTTACTATACATTAAATCCTTCAAGCTGCTCTAATTTTACAGACTCCAACAATGGATTTTTGCAATGCTAAAGTCTCACACCATTACATATCATTCATCAGCTTCAATTACCTAACATTGCACAAACAGGACACCTCAGCATTTCCAAAATACCTACAATGTTTGGTATTATTGCAGTTTAAGGTAATCACAACACAGATGAGCCTGACAAGATGAGACTCAATGAAGCATGCAAAGGGGTTAGGTCTGGTTAAGTTAGGTAGTTATGCTTTTGTTATGTTAAGTTATACTTTTGTTGTAAGTTAGATAACAAATTTGTAAATTGAAGAAAAAAATCAAATTTGTATCCAAAAACCATTGCAAATAGGTACCTTAGCTTAGGTTAGGCTAGGTTAGGTTTAATTAAAAAAAAATGTTGGGAAAAAAGGCTTACAAATTTTCCATTCAAAAGATTGTTTTCTTGCATGGAAGGTTAGGCTAGGTTAGATAAGGCCATGTTACATCTTTTTTCTTCTTTGAACATTACTGTATATGATATACTCATTACCCAACTCCAAGCACCTTTTTTGGGTGTTATTTTGCCTCCAAACTGAAAAGCATGCATTTGCAGGGAAAATGAGTGGTCACATCATGATCAGCAAATTTATAAACATTGCATTAAAAACAGAAATTCCGAGAAATAAGAAATTGCCATGAACTGCAAATTTACCCAATGTTTTGCTGTACCCACCTTGGTTACAAATTGATACTTACTATGGTAAGCCTTAACCATGGACCAAATTCTGCCAAGAATAACGATGCTACATAACAACCTGAGAATATCAGCGTACCTACGACTCTATCCTGTGATCAGGGTGGTGGGTGTCATCCCAATAGCGGCCATAGAGATCCATTTGAGCTTCCATATCTGATATATGACGTGTGTGAGGCGACACCCAATAACAGTTACTATTTGAATGTGATTGCATGCAGGTGTCCATGGGTGCATGTTTTTCGCAACATATCATCACAAGAAGCACAATCCATTACAATATAGTAATATATTAAGCCTAAGTTGCACTGAAATCGCTTTTAAAAAATGGCAGCGATTTAAGCAGCAAAAACCAGTTATGGCAGCGTTTTAGACAGGGATTCCTGCCATATTTCGTATTTGTACTATTATGGCTTGTGTGTGACATGCATTGCGCACTCTGTTCTTGTGTACTTTAAGGGTTAAGTGGTTCTACTATTGAGTCCTCAGTTAATAGATTGGCTGCAATTCGTGATGTATAGTTTATGCTACCTGTATTGATGTGAATACCTTTCCAGAGACTTTATCTCTGCTTCAAATGTGAAAATTTTGAAGAAATTTGATCAACACTTGAATTCCAAGATGGCACATAAACATTGACATTGATACCGGACTGGAAAGATTACGTGATACAGTGGATATATACCACGTAGTAGCGAAAATCCTATGTAATGTCAATGCATTATCTGACGTAATCTGAGGATTCCCTTGTACTTCCCAATGGGTTGGGTTAATGGTAGATTGTGTGGTGAATGATTACCATAATATATTGTCAAACATGAAAAATGATGAGCTCTTCAGTTGGCAAAAATGTTTCTTGTCATTGCCTGTCAAAGCCAGATATGCTTGTGCTTGTGGATTTTACATAGTTGGAGCTGGACAAATTTCACATTCCTCAATGAGATGTTCCTGGTTGTGGGCCAATAGGCACCTTAATCTCAGTTCGTATTATATCATGCATTAACAGTTCTGCACATTATCCAGTCTAATGTGATGCTCTCCATCTGCTTCCTGGGGTTTCCTGGCAGAATAAGTTGCAAGGAACTACCAAAATTGCTTGCTACTCTGCTAAAAAAATAATTTGTTTGCATTTATGTTCAAGTTATTCCATGTGAAGCTTCATAGTGCTATTCCAGCACATTTTTTGCAATGCAAGGCATTTCATATTATTGTGAAATGTGAATGCACTTTACATTAACCGAACATCAGACATAGTGGATGTTATTTTAAATGCTTAAGGTAGGATATGGAGATAGATAGTTCTCAGATTTATTTGGCAATTGGTGATTTGAAATGGTGACATTAAGTTTGATAATGTACTGGAGCCTAAGCTAAATATCTAGCCAGAATCTAATTGCAACCATCATGGACCAATTAAATGCTACTGAGTAAGTACATGAAAAGGGGATTTGGAAGTAGAAGCCAGAATTATGTGAGAAACCACACTAGGACAATATTGAGTGAGATACTATGCTAGTCCATAACATTGGCTTTCTTTTCAGGTGAAAGGTCAGTCATGGTGAACTGTTCAGTTGCTAGTTGCAAGATGTGGTCAGGAGGGAAAGGAAAGAAGAAGAAGAAGATGGCCCAGGGTGTCAGTGTGTTTCGGTTTCCAACATATGAAAAAAAAGGGATCCAAAAATGTGCTTGAGCAGACCAGTTTGATTATAAGAAGGCCTACATCTGTTCCAATCACTTTACCTGTGCCGATTATAATGCATCATACTTGTTGAAATTGAAGATGATGCCTGAAGCCTGTCATAAGCCATCCCTAAGACCTGATGCAATTCCTTCTGTCAGCTGTGGTCAGTCTCAGCTATGGTCAGTGAAGTGGCAGTTCTGGGCAGAGATGTGTCAGCCACTGACGGTAAAGTGTCAGTTCTGGGCAGTGACATGTCAGCTATGGTCAGTGAAGTGGCAGTTCTGGGCAGAGATGTGTCAGCCACAGACAGTGAAGTGTCAGTTCTGTGCAGTGATGTGTCAGCCACAGACAATGAAGTGTCAGTTCTGGGCGATGAAGTCGGCGTGCCCTTGAGCCCAAATAATCAATCAATCAATCTGGGCGATGACATGTCAGCTATGGTCAGTGAAGTGTCAGTTCTGGGCAGTGATGTGTCAGCCACAGACAATGAAGTGTCAGTTCTGGACAGTAACATGTCAGCTATGGTCGGTGAAGTGTCAGTTCTGGGCAGTGGTGTCAGCCACAGACAAAGGAGTGTCATTTCTGGACAATGACATGTCAGCCACAGACAATGAAGTGTCAGTTCTGGGCAGTGACATGTCAACCATAGACAATGAAGTGTCAGTTCTAGACAGTGAGGTGTCAGCCCTGGTGACTAAATTGTTAGTCCTTGGCAGTTAGTATTCCATTGGTCAGTGAGTTGTCAGCCCTGGTCAGTGAGGTGCAGTCCTGAGCAGTGAGATGTCAGCCCTGGTCACTAAATTGTTAGTTCTGGGTAGTGAGGTGTCGGCCCTGGTCAGTGAGGTGTCGGCCACGACCAGTGAAGTGTTAGTCACAGACGCTGAAGTACCAGTCCTGGTCAATAGGGGTGTCAGCCCCGGATGGTGAGATGTAAGCCCTGGAAAGTGATGTATATATCAACGCATAGGCACTGGGTTACAGTCGGACTGTTGGATCTACCTTAATCGTATCGTATCACAATGATGTAAGTAAAACAAGCCATGAACACTGAATAGGCATGTGTTACTTGGGCTATGGACAATATGGCTAGGGACAATTATGGGGCTAAACTAATATGTGGAGCATGGCTTTGGATGAGGTTTGTCAGTGTACCACGCCAGTAATTATACCAGGGTACCTTGATCGAATTGTTTTGCCTGTCTTCATATTTGTTTTTGGATGTCTTGTTGCTTTTTATTGACACCCAAGCAGCGATAATTTCTTGTGCCATAAGCATCTCCCTACAGCTTGTAAAGTATAAAGGCTAGCATACTCGTATACCGTATTTGCACGTGTTCTGTTGCTTTGGTGGAATGGTTGTGACAAATACTCTCCCGGTGCGAATGGTTGTGACAAATACTCTCTCTTCTTCCGGTCGCGGCGTTATCAAGTTTTGCCGGGGAGGGGGTGGATGGCCAACCTCAGAGGAAGCCTCCTTAGGATGGAAAGGATTTCCTGGGGTTCACAAGGAACCTCCCCGAAATAACGATTTGCATGACAACTGCCATCGTTTATAGCTCCTCTTGTGCAATTCCGGACCCGGAAGCACTATTTTCCGGCATGGTTTGGTTTTGGCTTTACACATATTGATGTTCACCAAATTTGAAAAACTCATCAACGCTGGGCAGCTTGAGGTCTGAATTAACTTATACAATATTCTCCTCGTAAAATTCCCCCAGCTTTGCCGCAAATCGTGAATGAAGGTCGATTTAGCTACAAATTTCGCGACATTGGGAGGGGATCCCCCGATTGCAGGAGCGTCACTATTGGGAAGCCCGAGGACCCAGTCCACTGGAACCCCGCGGTAACTCCCGTCCCCTCCCAATGGGAAAGCATTCCAAAACGTTTCGCACTTCGTCCATATGGCGTGCCTGGCCGTGTCCCTCCCCCGGCAAAAATATTATAATGAGACCCCTGGCTCGCTTCCCGTGGATTCGCCTCTGAGCTTCATTCTTGTTAACGGCGCAGCAGATGGGGGGAGGTGCATAGTCGTAGGTGTAAGCTTCTGAAAATAATTGGGGGTTCACAATGCATGAAGCCAATAGGTGGGTTCAAATTGATCGGGAGTACACCCCGCTTCAAAGTTTAAAATTATTGGGCGGAGGAGGCGGAGAGGGTAAAGCCAGCATTGGTTGTGGGATACAAGAACTCCAAAATAAACATACAAAGATACGGCCCTTGTTAAGTTCCCGCCCCTTTAGCGGCAGGAGGTTCCGCTGGAGGAGCCGCATGAAGCCCTTGAGAAATCCGACTGCAACCCTGCACCATACCCCCAGTAGAAAAGGCCGGATCAGAGTAGACCATCTTGTTGTCTACTCTGACACCCAGAAAGCCTCCTTCCATCGAAATGCGCCCCACCCTTTCAGTCTCACCCCCATAAGGTAAGATTTGTGTGAAGAAAGCCCCTCTCAGATTGAGGCTGTAGCGGGCCGAAGCTATGCGCCTGCGCAGAGACAACTGGCCGCTTGCCAGTATCGCCCGTGACCTCGCTGAGATCATTGCGCGTGCGTACGGGCCGCTGCTGCCGAACCGCACTCGGACACGTCGTCTGTTACTGTGTATAACGTGTCATGCAAACTGTTCTATCTTTCTCACTTGGATCTTCTCTGAAAATACAAGCCGTATTCTACACGCACAAGTTTCTGGCAACATGCCATCGAGACAGTGTGGAGTGTGCGTTCAGCCACTCCACAAGGCCTCCCACTACAAAAAGTATGGCTGCGCTGTTGTCACGTGCTGGCTTATGTCCGATTCGTAGCATGATTTGAAGTCTCTTCCTGCTTAAGACCAGTGGGAAATGCATTTTGACGGGCAAGCATGGTTCGATCTACGTTGATTTCGAGCTAAGCAGCGAAAAAGTCCCGTGCATTGTTTGGATGCAGGTCTCAAACATCATGCAACAATTTCACAATGACACATGGATGCGTCCATGCATGGGGCGGGCTTCAGCTGATCGTATGGAGCGAGTTAGCTTATCTAAAGCAAGCAATGTCTGTGAATGCACTCAAAATACTAATGCTAACACCTTTCCCAGACTGCGAGGGTGGCTGCTCCCTCAATGCTACCCTGAGTAGAGCGCATCGCCTCCACATACTCCCGCGACCCTAACGTTATAAAGTAAGTGCCGCGAGATGGAAGCCATTCACATACTGCGTTCCCTAGCCTAAGCTTCTGATTTAACGCTGACAAAATTGACACTGTTTTGAAGGAAAAAGACGTGCCTACAGATTTTGGTTTGTTACTAGAAAGAAAACAACGTTCATTGGAAGCAATTCATTACTCTTTGCATCGTCCCGCTCGTCGCATATCCATACGTAGTTACTTCGCGGGCGGGTGACGCATCGTTCGCGTCATAAGGCAACCTGCGCGGAAAGGTGCGCAGAAGCTTATGATTTTACCTCTGTATACGGCCTTGCCTGTGATCTTCGAATTACCGTATATATTTTGGTCTGCTCCTACACCAACGAATATGTATATGTAGCAGTTATTTGTCACCAATCACCCACAAATGTCACGGTCATGCGCTCCTAAATAAAATTGAAGCTATTGCGGACGAGGCACTATGGCGCGACAGTTACCTATGTAAGCCTTGCCGTGACAGGTCCGGATCAAAGAGGGCACATATGGGCATGCACCCCTCCCCCACCATTGACAGGTGACGCCCCTCTGACTGGGAAAAGGCGGCTTTCTAGGAACGTTCGATAGCATCATCTTTAATGATATAGCCGAAAGCGCTTCTCTGCGTAAAGGCTCCCCTCCGCAGGAACACTGGAGTGCACCCCACTGAGATGTATCAACCATTGGCACCCCACCGGATAAATGGCACCACTCCAGGGTAGTGCCCCTACCGGTCAAGGTTCCTGGATCCGTTCTTGTGCTGTAAGAGCTTGGCCGAAAACAGAAGAAATGCCCTTGAATATATTCTTCTTCTCATGTTCAGTAACAACGAACGTTCTGTTGTGTAAGTTAACAAAATATGAGCGAAGCTTTGCGTAACCAATTCCTGGAGGCCAGGGGCAGATCCAGGAATTTTCATGGGGAGACATTTCCTCGGAGCGGCGACTTCGCCGCGAAAAGTTCGTTGAATGGGGACGAGGCGGGCACTATATTTGCAAGGGCATCTATTTTCCTTCCTTTGTTCCTCCTCTGTATTTGGCCGAACAGTCTGCTGAACGAAGGGGGGGGAGCACAATCGAACATTCTTGAAGGGGCTCCTTTCCCTGCCGGAGGGTCGCCACCTGACAATGGGGAAGGGGCATATTTCTACAGTGCCCCAGTATCCGCCCCTGATTTTGGGAATCCTGTATCGCAGGAATCGCAAGTAGTCGTTCCGCGTCAAGCGCGTACATTAGCCGCCTGCCGTCTGGCGGCGAAACTAGCGCCGCCAATCGGCCGGTAGGGGAAACTATAGGCAGAGCGGCCCGACATTGTCATAAATTTAACAATACCAAGAAACCATGCAATAAATGTTTTTTTTTTTTTAAAGTCCCAGCACTGCGTTGTAATGCCATGAATTCGGCGAACGTTAAGCTTAGTTGCGATCATTTTGTTGAAAGATTAGCTTTGGGATTTGAACCCCCAAAATAATGGCGTCATTGATCCATTCACGAATATGCAATTATTTGCCGCGATATCAAGAAAACGGGATACGAATCTTAAAAAAGTCGCAGCACTGCGTTATAATATCATGAATTCGGCAACCATTAAGCTCAGTTGCGGTCATTTTGTTGAAAAATTCGGTTCGGGATTCGGACCCCAAAACAATGCTGTCATTGATCAATCCACGAATTTGGAATTGCTTGCCGCAGTATCAAGAAAATGACCCACGAATCTCAAAAGGTCGCAGCACTGCGTTATGATGTCATGAATTCGGCGAACGTTAAGCTTAGTTGCGATCATCTTGTTGAAAAATTCGCTTCGGGATTTGGACCCCCAAAATAATGCCGTCATTGATCCATCCACGAATTTGTAATTATTTGCCGCGATATCAAGCAAACGGGCCACGAATCTCAAAAAGTCGAAGCACTGCCTTGTAATATCATGAATTCGGCGAACATTAAGCTCAGTTGCGGTCAGGTTGTTGAAAAATTCTGTTCGGGATTTGGACCCCAAAACGATGCCGTCATTGATGCGATTTGCAACATCAGTGGATTGACCATGTACTACTTTCAACCCTAAAATTCCGACACCAATTTTCGCGCAAGGATATCCGGAATGTGATACATGTAAAGAAAAACATCTGAAGTTGATTACCTCAGTAAGGCACTTTTCCAAAAAACGCATCAATTTGATCTTATAATCGATAACTAGCTACCCTGTTGGCGGTCCTAGTCGTGAGCTACGCATCCACGAATTTATAATTGTTTGCCGCAATATCAGATAAACGAGCGAGGAATTAAAAAAAAGTCGCAGCACTGTGCTATAATGCCATGAATTCGTCGAACGTTAAGCTCAGTTGCGATCAGGAAAAATTATGTTCGGGATTTGGACCAAAAAAATATGGCCATCAGTGATCTATGCACGGATTATTAATTGTTTGCAGCATTATCAACACAGCAGACGATGAATGTCCACAAATCGAAGAACTATCAACTACGCTGTAATGTAACTTTGGCGTTGGGGACCATTAACATTCAGGGTATGGTTCCGCGCCCAGCTATATTATGAATGGCGGACGGGCGGGGACGAGCCGCGGGCCGCGGGCGTCGTCGTCTATGGTGGGCAATAGTTCCAGAAGACAATACGCAAAGTAACAATATGCGCAATAGATCATTGTAAGTGGCAATGAAATTGACGTCTGAAGGCAAGCTAACTTTCACAAATGCACTACGCATCATATTTTATGGAGATAGAGTCTCATAAATTGTAACTATATTCTTCGCGCACACACTAGTGAGCATCCGTGCGCGATTGTCGCGGGCGCATATTTCAGAGTTCTTGAATGGCATCAGAAACCTATCTGTTTTCTTTCTTTACTGGAAATCCCCCGATGTCCGCATTAACATTGCGTCCGACGCCTAACGTAGCCTTGAATCCCATTTCTGATAGCGAGTGCAAAAGCTTATCATTGTGTTTTCCATAGGCGTTCATGGATGCTATCGAAGCCCGTCAGCCTCGTATACATGCGTGAAGTAGCCAACCGTTCCACCTCCATAGGAGCCTACATCAATGGCATCGTCATCACCATGTGATTGTGAAACGCGGCGTCAGTCGCAATTCAGCAGAAAAAAAAACAGTAAAAGCTATCTGACGCTGTGAAGCGGAAGATGACCAGCAGCTCCTCTTTTCATCCTGCGTTGCGGTCGGACCTGTCAGCGAAAATGTTCGCCGCTTCTCGCCAAACGGACCGGGAATTCGTCGATAGCACTTAAAGACCTGTCATCCACAGGGAAGCCAAACACAAGTCGAGATACTTGCTCCACCGGCTGCCTCTCGCGGCTATGTTCCCCGACGTTTCGGCATCAGAGAGAGAGAGAGAGAGAGAGGCTACGCGGTCGGAACTGGAAACACTGGTCACATGTGCGTGGCTACCCGTTGTGGAGTGAATGTGAAGCCTGCGGACATAGCGGTGTGGTGCAGCACTGTGCCCGTGTAGTGTGGTAATGTGGTAATGTGGCAATGTACCACATTCGTAATTGATCACGAATGTGGTAGTACAGGTGGTAGGCTCCGCCCAGAACGGCATGCTGGAAGCGATATTAATGGCTACAGAAAGAAAACGCAGCGCCATCCGAAAGGCAGGCAGATGAGGATTGGGAAAATGCAATTTTGTTTCCCATCGAGGTATGGGATTGCCAATAATATGGGAAGCCAAAGCTTGGTAACGTAATCGTACATGCACCTGTGGTATTACAATGTTATTACAAACACCTGTGGTATTACAATGTTATTACAAACACCTGTTCGAAATGATGCATAGCAGTTCGACGCGCTCTGTAAACCGGAACCAAACAACCTAAAAGAGTAGGTCACTTGACTTGAAGCGTTGAGCTGCATCGTCAGAACTAAATGAACGTCCTGTCTTCTAACTCCACATCCGTCTCCCCACCGCTGACCTGATGTCAGAAATATCCTGAGGGCTGAAGTATATTAGCTGTACCTCGTATGATAGTTATAACACCGTTCTAACACCGTGTAATAACACACATACATGGGAAATTCGCTCACGACCTCTTCTCACGGATACGGTTAAAACACGGTGCGATACGTTAATATATACAGATATCGATGCGAGATCGAAATGTATGCATATCATTAGACAATAATGCCATCGGCTGCAACGTTTGTGATATTCGGCCTTTTTGAAGCATGAAGAAAGCACAGTTGGATTTTACATCAGGATCATAAGATTCACTCAACCTCTGGCGTCCCTTCATTGAGCGAACATTCTGGAACTTCATATGTACCTGGAGGACCTCATAAATAGGCTTGAACTCACTTCCTCTCATCTCGAACAGTTTTGTTTGCTTCATAGCTCTCCACTACCCAAGTTTGCTTCGCTGCTAACTTTACCGGTTCTACTGGCAAATACGTACTGCAAGTTCAAAATGGTTATCTCCCTTGATGGCGCTAATGCAGGAAATCAAATATTGCGTTTGAAAACCGGGATAGCATAACACATTGGATGACCTTCCAGTACGAATGCTTGGAAAAGAGTCAACACATTTCAACTCCATACGCTGCATTTGAACGCAGTTGTATGAATGAAATCGGGATAATTCAAAACCTTGGGAGGTAAATTGAGTTTACTTATTGTTTGTGCGATCCTGCTGCTATGCTCGAGGGAGGTTGTTTGGAGAGCCCTGGGATCAGGTGTGCCCCCCCCCCACACTTTTACATAATATACGTGAAGGGCAACATACGACAGTGGGCACGTGCCCCCTCCACGCCACCGAAGTAGACGAAGCAACACACCTGCGTCTCATGCGTCATGGACATACACCAACGAACACTTTTTAAAAAAATAAGTATAACGGCCAGTTTCGTTTCGCATTTGAAATGTCCGAAGCAATGCGAATTACAATATTGGGAGATTTTGAATCATTAACCTCGTCAGGAAAATGGAAATCTTCCAGCATCACACAGCCTCCTCTACACGTGAACTATTGTGTGCACAAACAGTGTACCATCTCTATGTATTAATTGTTGTCCAACTGTAGGCAATGCAATTCCGCAGCTCTCCACAATCTGATGATAGCCGCCATGGACAATGCTCGCAGGAAATAATCATACGTGAATCTACTGCACGACTAGTGGGATAATTATTCAACATGCAGCCAGAATCATTCCACATTTATGTGTTATTGAACAGAATTAAATGCAAAGGAAAAGGGCTCTGCCCACTGGCAAAGGGCTAGCGATGCTTAGGTCACGTGACAGCCGACCCGTGAGGCCTCCTCGCTGCAAGTAAGACGTCATGAGGTCCCATGAGAGCCGATCTATAGATCAATGACCGCCTATCCATCGTCATCGGCTCGCGGACGCCAGGGGAGAACACTGCCGCGGGTCTCCTCCCCTTCGGCAGTCCTTTTGTTCCGCGGTAGCTCTTCTCTTCTGCTATGGTTCTCAGGCACCATGTCACCATGGTTTTCGTCCGGTAATGTAGCCGACTTATGAAAGCCTGGTCCTCGAAAGCATTCCCTCAGTCCCATGACAGTCGTCCTCTATGGATATCGTACACATAAATAGTCCTCAGGTCCCACGGCAACAATCTGTTGTGGATCTTCTCCCCTAAATGGTCCTCAGGTCCCACGGCAGCCGACTGTTGTGGATCTTCTCCCCTAAATGGTCCTCAGGTCCCACGGCAGCTGACTGTTGCTGATCTCGTCCCCTAAATGTTCCTCAGGTCCCACGGCAGCTGACTGTTGCGGATCTCCTCCCCTAAATGGTCCTCAGGTCCCACGGCAGCCGACTGCTGCAGATCTCCACATAAATAGTTATCAGGTCCCACGGCAGCCAACTGTTGCGGATCTCCCCATAAATAGTCCTCAGGTCCCACGGCAGCCAACTGTTGCGGATCTCCTCCCCATAAATAGTCCTCAGGTCCCACGCTATCCGACTTCTGTGAATCTCCTCTGTAAGCAGTTATCAGGTCCTACGGCAGTCGCCTTCTACATGGACCTCCCCACTCCCTCTCCTTGCAAAGTCTTGAGGTTTCACGGCAATCGCCCTCTATGGATCTCCCCACTCCCTCCCCCGCCAACAGTCCTGAGGTCCCAAGGCAGTCGCTTTTTATGGATCGCCTCCCTGTTAACAATCATCAGGCTTAACTGTAGCCGCCTTCTTGGATCTCCCCGTAAGCCGTTCCCAGGTCCCACCCCATCAAACTGCTGTGGATCTCGTCCCACTAACAGTCCTCAGGTTCCACGCCATCCAACTGTCGTGGATCTCCTGCCCCGTAAACAGTCCTCAGATCTCACATCCCACCTCCCCACCCGGCATAAATCAGGGGCTGCTTGGTATGCATTGACCGATCGATTGAGCCGGGTGGTATGCGGAAAGGGAGAGGCGCTCTGTTGTTCTCACCATCCGTACTCGTGACGTGTGACTGACGCGGTACCAAGGGCAGTGCCGGACAGGTCAGGGAGGTCAGGTCAGGGAGCCGCCGCACAGCGCGCCGCTCGGCATTGGCACAGACTCTATTTATTCTATATTTTTATAACTTCCTGATCTTTGCAGCTTCTTGCCATTTTACCTACAGTGTTTCGTTTTCTTTAATCGCTATTTGCCGCCTTTGTCCACTTTATTTGTTTTTATTACTGCCTTTGTTTTCATTGCTTGCAGCGAGGAATTTCATAAGGGGGCTCAACCAGAAAAAAGTAATTATGCAAAGAACACTATCAGCGCGCGAAGCGCGCCGAAATTGTTTGGTTGTCAGTGGTGAAAACCTCAAAATTTCTTGTTTCATGTAGTGCATTTTTGGTTGCTACGGGGTGGGGTGGCGGGCCCCCACCCTTGTCTGCACTTCTGTTTGCAGTTCTTTCCTCCTTTATTCCGTTCTGTCCTTCATTCACATCCTCTCCCTTCCCCTTTCTACTTGTTGTCTGTTCTCCATGCTCGCATTCTTATATTTTGTCGCCATCTTTCTCTTATTGCTCTAGCTTTTGTTATTGCGTTGTTCAGTATCTCTCCCGACTTTTGCTTCCCCGTTTCTTGGCTTCCCGTGCTATAAAGGATAACTCCCGTTGTCCATTGATGATGAGGGCTGCGGGGCTTTATTATCCGGAACCCGAGGAATGAATCGGGATATAGCGGCGGCGGGCAGAGCTGACAAAGTCGTAAGTCGCGCCGCGACCAGCCACCAATGGCGACCGGCCACTGCCGACGCCGCCGGCACGTCAATAACAAAAGGATTCCGTGTGGCGCGGTGGCCAGGTGGCATCCACTCGGAAGCGCCGCCGAGCGTGAAATAAGACTCCTCGGCGGCGCCCGACGAGGCGCGGCTGCGTCTCCCCTTCGTGTCCGCGGCCGGGCGGCGACCAGACTGGCCGCCGCGGCAGAGGCGGCCGCCGGCGCCGGCCCCGGCGCAGCAGAGCACGCGGTGATTAGCGCCAATCAGTCCGATCCCGACGCCGCATTAACTCGCGCGCCCTCTCTCTCGCATTGCATTATTCGCCCGGCGGACCGGAAGAGAATGCCGGCTCGGCCGGCGCCGCTGACCATGGCCGGCGAATATTGCGCCGCAGATGGGAGGCCGATCCGCTGGGAGGCGGACGGCCTCCCGGGTGAGGTGGTGAGGGGCAGCAGTAACGGCGTCTGGGTCTGCAGGGAGCCAGCCATCGCTCTGCCAGCTGATGTTTCATCAGTGCTGGTCTTTATATTGCTGTATGGATGTGTTTTCTAACTGTCGCGCACCACACCTCCACTTCTTCGGTTCTCTTATTTGCATTGTTTTTTTCCTCGGATCGGGGGATGGGTGTTGCAAGTGATGTATGTGGGAACATTTCGTCTCAGTTCTTCGTGAAAATTGTCAAGTCGGATAGTTAATGCGCAAATTATTTTTATACCTGCATAAAGTTCATGATCCTATGGCCTCGAGCTACTCCTTTAGGACGATTCCCGAGCTCTACAGAAAGGCACGGATAATTATTGGCATGCACGGTAACAACCACCGCAACCCTTGGGAAGCGCAAGAGCGTTGGCTAATTGCGCAGCGTGGCAAGGTTTAATTGTATCACTCAGAACAAAATCTGCTCGTTCAATTTTGAGACCAAATAACTTCTCTCACATTATTTATATGAAGTGCTATGCGATCCTCAAAGAAAAGTACTCTACCTTTGCTGAAAGAAAAGCGTACACCTTGCACCGGCCCTAAACATACACTTCGTACCAGCGCTAACCATACACCTCGCACCGGCCCTAAACATATACATCGTACCGGCGATAACCATACACCTCGCACCGGCGACAACCATACACCTCGCACCGGCGATAACCATAAACTTCGCACCGGCGCTAACCATACACCTCGCACCGGCGCTAACCATACACCACACACCGGCGCTAACCATGCACCTTGCACACAGTGACAAATTAGTCAGGTTTCTGGTGGGCTTCCCCGAGTATCCTGTTCAGGCTCGACGGGGATAATGCTGGTTATTTTTGCTTTCAGTACGGTAATTTTGTTAATGCATTGCGTCCGAAATTACCTTGGCTCTGCGTACGTGCATGAAGGTCCGTGGCTATATAGGCACTCAGGACAATGTGTCCACAGTTTATATATATACGGCGAATCGACTTCACTACGATTTTGACATATGCCATCGCTCGCTCAGCACGCCCATAGGCGCCTTATGCTGGTGCATTTGATGGGAAGCGGCCTCTGGCGATGTCTTTGTTTATTTGTTAGGTCAGTGAACATGCATCTATTATTTTCGGCTTGCTTCAGGATGTGTTCACGCACGGCTTTCCTTCCATAGGGTTTGAGATAACCTGGTTGACAAAACTCGACTATCGCCGTTTGCTCGTGCTGCATCACATCTGCCCACCAGTAACAGTTGGGTACGGCACGACCCTTAAGCGACGACTCAGACACCGATCTCTATCTCCACGCTGGGAAACACTTACGTCAAAGTAACGCCATTTTTCCATTAGAAGCAGGGCAGTCACCTATTCATCGACAACGCTACTTACGACAACGCCGATATTATATTATCGGTTGCTTCGCGGGATCGAACCTGTGTTTATTGCTGCAGCTTCATTTCCGAGCATGCCCATGGGCCGATCCGACTTGATCACCCGCCGACCACCGCCGCCAGGTCACGACAAACTCCGGACAGCCTGGCCGCTCGGCCGCACCCGCCGGCTCGTAAACACCGCCCGCTTGGCTGCCTTTCATGCCGCAATCGCCGCCAAGTGCAGGTGGGTGCGCCACAAACGCCCGCGCCGACCATCGGCTTTGATGTGGTGGCGGCGAGCGGCATGGAACTCGCGGGACGTGAGCCGCCAATGAATGTTTGATGTCGGGCGGCGGCCGCGGCCGGGCCGTCCGTCTCAGCCAGTCCGGACGCGGCGCAACAACAAATCCGCCAGATGTCAGCACTAATTTCCTGAAGACCTCCTGTTTACTTATGCAGTGGCTCATTGCGCGCGCGGAGGGCTGCGATGAGTGCCGCGCTGCCCTGGGGAGCAACGGAACCGGCTGTGATGAATAGCAAGACCCTTCCAGGCGCCCTACTCGGATAAACAGACCGGGTTATTTGCATGGCTGATGCCGATGTGGAGAGAAGACTTGAGCAGGATAAAATGCATCGCGCCTTTGGAGATGGATTTTGCTTTAATATTTTAATCACGATGGCTGCTGTGCTCGTACACCAGCAGCAAGTCACGGTTTCAGCGGTGCTAAGATCCTGTTGTAGGCATTTCAAGAAACAAACAAAAGATACTATGGAGGGCAGGAGTTGTAAGTCGCTACGCATCGAACCGATGTGTCTAGGTATTCACAAGTCTATGTCAGAGATGAAAGCGAATCTAAACTGTCACGGCTATGGATGCAAAAAGGGAAGCCTGTTTCTTGTCCACTTGCCCTATATCGTAAACGGAAAACAAATTAAGGCCTCCGAATGTGCTGCAACATTTGGCCCAACATTTGCCCTGTGGTGGCTGTCAGTTTGGTAACGGTGTGGTAAACCATTGATTGCGCCAAGAGGGGAGACGGGGAAACGGGGCACGTGTTTCCCAAACATCGTGAAGCTTATCATTATGGATGTATGGAAGTTGCATGGCAATAATGGACCCCAAATCAGTCATGTCTTCCGCATCCAAAGTCCATGACGCCGCCGATGCGGCCTGCTGCACTTTTGTTCGTTGCCAGGTCAAAATGTTGGCACGAGAAAGACATGCAGAATTAAATTATGATGATGAACATCAATCCGTATGACTGAAAATAAATCTGGTAATATCAGCTTCATATATTAATTTTCCGCTCTTTCCAGCTGTCAAGCACAAAAGTCATGAATTGAAATGTGCACCCGGAAATTGATTACATGTTACCAACGTCCTGAGGACCCTGACCAGATCGCTGCAGAGGTGCAAGGCCAAAATATCGACAAGCAGGCAAGCCAGACGCAGACAATTGGGCTCAGAAAGCCGACATTGCACGAGAGCCAGCTGGTGAACTAGCCGTCCCGCGGCAACCAAGTCGCCTTGACCTCAAGCAGACGGTGAGCGCGTGTAATGCAAGCTCAGCGAGCCGCGAACGCAGCGATCAAAAGCCGGCCCGTGTCGGTCACCGCGACTGGCCGCGGTTAATCATTCACCGATTATGGCGTGCGATCGATTTCCGACCGACTTTTGCCGCCCGGGCCGGGGCTATGCGTCCGACTCATGCCACCGCCGGCGGCCATCGGCTGCGGTGCGGGACGGCGCCGACGGTGTCGACTCTCGACTCAGAGCGGCCTGGTGTCGACTCGACTCGGAGCGGCCTGGTGTCGACTCGACTCAGAGCGGCCCGACTCAGAGAGCCTGGTGTCGACTCTCGACTCAGAGCGGCCTGGCTTCGACTCGACTCAGAACGCCCTGGTGTCGACTCGACTCAGAGCGGCCCGACTCAGAGAGCCTGGTGTCGACTCTCGACTCAGAGCGGCCTGGCGTCGACACGACTCAGAGCGGCCTGGTGTCGACTCAGAGCTGCCTGTCGGACACTGAACGATGGCGTCACCGATACGTGTCACCGACACGGCGACACGCCGGAGGTACAGAGACACGTGTCGGAGGCACGTGTCTCCGTCTCTGCCGACGCTATCGCCAGTGCCGGTAGAGCAGCACTTCTGTACGACAGCTTCACACCAAGGGCAGGCGTTTTGGTGGCAGTCGACATCATGGCGATTGAGGTTGTCTGATGTTCGATCCGATGGGACTCGGCGTTAGGCTTAGGAGGCGTTGTCTCTCCGGTGGGTGCCGGACACAGGCGGCAGCCTGCCTGCCTTCCACGGCACGTGCACACTCTACAAGCTCGTAGTTCACAAAATCAATGGAAACGACGTAGGTACGAGCTAGCTATGAATATAATTTACGCATGCTGCAGCAATTGCCTTACCGAGTCGTACGGGGTGCAGGTGGCAACCTCAAAGAATCACTAATTAAAGAGAGAGACAGAGAGAGTGTAAGAGAGAGAAAAAGAGAGAGAGAGAGAGAGAGAGAGAGAGAGAGAGAGAGAGAGAGAGAGAGAGAGAGAGAGAGAGAGAGAGAGAGAGAGAGAGAGAGAGAGAGAGAGAGAGAGAGAGAGAGAGAGAGAGAGAGAGAGAGAGAGAGAGAGAGAGAGAGAGAGAGAAAGAGAGAGCGATGTAGTGGCATAGTGAGGCAAGAGAAAAAGGTGATGGGAGAGACGGAGAAATGCAAATAGGAGATGGAGACAGGAGGAGAAAGACAACGAGAAGAAAATGAGCTTTGAAGAATTAAACTCACAACTGCTAGGTTGGTTGCGGATGTATTTCGGTTTTATGGCCTATTTTCTGACACTTCTCCACAATAATGCTGCAACGTTTGCACGGTGGTTAACACAAAGAATAAGTTCCAAGCCAGTCTTAGATTAGCCCCAGGTACCGAATTTGACAATTATAAATGGCGTTGTTCGCTCGTATGCACAACACTTGGGTATAGTCAGTCGGCCTCTTGGCATCGCACTGAGATGTGATGCAGCTGAGTGCTGAGCGAGCTCTTCCATGTCATGCTCACATAGGCGCACCCGCGGGGAGGAGGCCAGGGGCATGAGAGTGGAATGTGTTTACTTTCTGAGCCTGACAATCTGAACATATAGACCAGCCCAGTCGACTCCTTCCTACTCTTCACTGAACAACTTCCTTTTTGAGGTATAAAAATAGCTTAAACGCTATTTTTAGCGTTTAAGCTATTTATATTTTTTTAGCTATTTAGTTTACTCCTTGAGATAAACTAGAAAAAAACGGGGGATTTTCGTCCATTTCCCACCTGTAGTCAAATACTCCTTGAGATAAAGTAAAATAATCCTTGAGATAAACTATACTTCTTGAGATAGTAAAATAACCTTTGAGATAAACTAGAACAAAAACGAAGGGTTTTCTTCCATTTCCCCCTGTAGTAAACTACTGGGTGCGCCCCTGCATGCCAGGATGCTTCATCCTCTGAACATACCTCGGATCCGTGAGGCTGGGATGAACCACATACGAGACAAGTTTGCTTGTAGATCCCCACCAGCTGGGTGTAACTGGAACATATCGCATGCCACAACATACGACAATATGCGGCACGGCACGGCACGGCAAGGACACAAGCGCGCCGTCCCTCTCATGTCGCTGCATATCTCAGCCATTTTACGGCATGATGAAATATGCGCCGGAGATATATGCACGCATGCGTATGATTACACGGCTGGAACGGCTTCCCGAAACTCGAGAGCCTCAGCTATGACTATAATTTTGCGTACAATGGCGCAAGTTCAACTGCCGACTTGATTTACTCGACATCGACAGTGGAATAGTGATTTAATAAAAGTGCGGCAAAAGTGTCCCGATGCGAATTATGGTCGAATGTGAAGCAATTTAGTCAGCACTCAGGCACAGCTGCTCCTTTTCGGTCCTGAAACCTTTCGGTAATTTTAAAACTCGCTCGGTCCTGTTTATTTTTCCAGGCATTTGGTACAAGTAGTGAAGTTTAAAATGGAACTTCTTGATTGGATTCAACTTCCCGCCATCCCAGCATTTAATTCAATGTTCGATTATGACAACACTTCGTCAAGATGGGGGGCTGACACTAAATTCATCGTTCGTTCCTGACATCGCTTCGTCACGATGGGGAACTGAGATGACGAAGTCATAGTTACCAGGAGCAGCTTTGGATCCCCAGCACCGTTAGGCGAACCCTCGGAAAACACTGATGAAGTTCATGTCTATTTTGTTCCCCTTTAGTGCATTTGCAAACAACAACCTTCGCAACAGACATGCAAACACCCCCCACCCCCACCCAAAGTAGAACTTATCCAGGCAATCAGCTGGCTGAGTTATTTAATGATTTCAAGAGAGGCTTGACTCTGCAGCGAAGTTAGCTTTGGGCTCCTCATTTCAACGCATTTGGATCCCATGGATCCTGGGATCTGAGCTCTGAGCGGATCCCAGTCATCTGGCCGGTACCCAAGCGGTCTTTGACGCGCCGGTGACGCGCCGGCCGGCCTGGCGAGATTCACGCCGGTCACTTCGCATACCACGACCCTATAAGGTCCGGTCGGGAGCGTCGCGTCATGGTGTAGCTGACCGATGAACGTGCTTGTCTGTTGCGAGGGCTCTGCGAGAGGCCCCCGCTGAGCTAGCATTCATCCCTGAACTGTCCCGGCGGGCGGACGTACGTGTGTGGGGCTGAAGCTGTGCATTTGCTAATTTTGGTATCACTGTGAATGCTTGCAACTGTTGAACAATTGGCACCGTTTGATTCACTTATTTGCCCTTTCAATATAAGGGCGCAAACCATTGGTGACTTTCAAGAACGGCTCGTGGATATGAGAATCAGAGGAGAGAAAAAAAAGAGAGGGAAAAAAAAAAAAAGAAAGAAAAAAAAAAAAAAAAAAAAAAAAAAAAAAAAAAAAAAAAAAAAAAAAAAAAAAAAAAAAAAAAAAAAAAAAAAAAAAAAAAAAAAAAAAAAAAAAAAAAAAAAAAAAAAAAAAAAAAAAAAAAAAAAAAAAAAAAAAAAAAAAAAAAAAAAAAAAAAAAAAAAAAAAAAAAAAAAAAAAAAAAAAAAAAAATGAGAGAGAGAGAGAGAGAGAGAGAGAGAGAGAGAGAGAGAGAGAGAGAGAGAGAGAGAGAGAGAGAGAGAGAGAGAGAGAGAGAGAGAAGCCATTGAATTTGCGAACCATTATCGCACAAACGAGGAAAGGCTAGCCTGTCACTGTCAGGCAACACGACTTGCCTACAACTCCCTCCAATGTTCAGTTGAGCTTCTGCAATGCTTATGTTGGGAACATTGCACATGTTTATCGTAGGATCCAATGCGCCTGTCGAGCCAGCCTCTCGGATCCGCCACCAGAGCGGCGTTGGTGAACCCTGCCGATATTTTTTAAAGCCCCTCCCCTCCCCCACAGTTTCAGGTGCACTCAAACCGATGTCCCAACTATGGGTGAAACTTTATATGCTTGGCGGCGAGGAGGAGAGGGACGAGCACTTGTCTCTTCCATGTCGCCGAGGCCGAACTTCGGACCTATGGACGCTCACTGGAAAGAGTGACGTGAAAATAGAACATTTGCCACGGCCCAGCGGCATTCATGTTTGGGAAGTTACACCCGGCTGTGGATTGACGACAAAACTTGATGTATTGTATTCAGTGATTGTCTTCATTCATTTTACTTCATCACTGCCTGCTTCCCAGTGTACAGCAGTTTACGGCATCTGGCATGTAGGTGCATATGAATGAGGAGAAAATCAGGTGAGGGCACACTATCCTTCAGATGTGTCGACGGCTTATGTCACCTCTCCCAACACTATTCCAACAAATTCACCACGCTTTTATGTCTGAGATGTGCAGTACCGGGAAATATATTCATGAACATGAATATGTCTTGAATATATGCACCATTTGCAATGCATCCAGGTCAGGAAACTAGTCGAGGGATATATAGGTCACTGTCATGTCGAACAAGTTTTCATACCGATGACCTATATATCCCTCGATTCATTTCCTGGCCTGGATGCATTGCAAATGGTGCATATATTCCAGACATCATTTCCCGGTACTACACATTTCAGACATCAAAGCTGGGTGAATGTGTTGGAATACTCTGTCACCCTCCATGTGGTAGGAGCGGTGACAAAAGCCGCCCACACTTCTGAAAGGTAGTGTGCCCTCACCTCACATCACAGGTCAGTGTCGACGGTTCAAATGACAAGCGATTGACCTGGATGCAGTGACCCAGAAGTATGGTATGTCACCGACTAGGTGAGATGGGTTTTACTTGCTAAAAAGGGATACGGCTATCCGTCTAGGTCAGAGTATAAGAGCAGGGGTGACCACAGACACCATGCTAATCTAAAACGACACACAGATCCAGGCAGCTGGTGTTTCGACACCACCACCTCCGGTGGGATACCCACCGGCCGCGACTAGCACCACGTCTCATCAGAGCCAGCTGTTCGCACGAAGCCACACCACCGTCATGCAGCCAGAGACACTGCCTGTCCACTGCCGGCAGGTCTGGGTCCACCTGATTTGCCACGTAGCTTCTCACTGGCGGCTTCTCGGCCGGCCCGGTGCTGGAGCTACACGTGCCCGGCAGATATGAGAGCCCCTCACCGCACAGCCCGCTCAGCCATCCATTACCAAGCGCTTCCGGCCGGTTTAATCAAACCATAATTTCCGCTAATGTGTGTGCTAATGCGGCGCACAGAACCCAACTGCGACAGCTGGGCAGGTACGACGCTGGCAGTCGATCTCGGCACACCGCACTCCGGTCCACGGCGGCAGCAGACTGCAGCACACCAGACGACACCAGACGACACCAGACGACACCTGACGACACTAAACGACACCAGACGACACTACATGACACCAGACGACACCAGACGACACCAGACGATACCAGACGACACCAGGCGACACCAGACGACACCAGACGGCACCAGGCGACACCAGACGACACCAGACGACACCAGACGACACCAGACGACACCAGACGACACCAGACGACACCAGACGACACCAGACGACACTAAACGACACCAGACGACACCAGACGACACCAGGCGACACCAGACGACACCAGACGACACCAGACGACACCAGGCGATACCAGACGACACCAGGCGACACCAGACGACACCAGACGACACCAGACGACACCAGACGACACCAGACGACACCAGACGACACTAAACGACACCAGACGACACCAGACGACACCAGGCGACACCAGACGACACCAGACGACACCAGACGACACTAAACGACACCATACGACACTACATGATACCAGACGACACCAGACGACACCAGACGACACCAGGCGACACCAGACGACACCAGACGATACCAGACGACACCAGGCGACACCAGACGACACCAGACGACACCAGACGACACTAAACGACACCATACGACACTACATGACACCAGACGACACCAGACGACACCAGACGATACCAGACGACACCAGGCGACACCAGACGACACCAGACGGCACCAGGCGACACCAGACGACACCAGACGATACCAGACGACACCAGACGACACCAGACGACACCAGGCGACACCAGACGACACCAGACGACACTAAACGACACCAGACGACACTACATGACACCAGACGATACCAGACGGCACCAGACGACACCAGGCAACACCAGACGATACCAGACGACACCTGACGACACTAAACGACACCAGACAACACTACATGACACCAGACGACACCAGACGGCACCAGACGACACCAGACGATACCATACGACACTAGGCGACACCAGACGACACCAGACGACACGAGACGGCACCAGACGACACCAGATGTCACCAGACTACACCAGACGATACCAGACGGCACCAGACGACACCAGACGACACCAGATGACACCAGACGACATCAGACGACACCAGATGACACCAGACAACACAACATGACATCAGACGACACCAGGCGTCACCAGACGACACCAGACGTCACCAGACGACACCAGACGACACCAGACGACACCAGACGACACCAGACGACACCACATGACACCAGACGACACCAGACAACACCGGACGACACCAGGCGACACCAGACAACACCAGGCGACATCAGACGACATCAGACGACACCAGGCAACACCAGATGACACGAAACAACACCAAACGAATCCAGGCGACACCAAACGACACCAGACGACACTAGGCGACACCAGACGACACCAGACGATATCAGACGACACCAGACGACACCAGACGACACCAGATGACACCAGATGACACCAGACGACACATTTCCAGGGGCCAGGCCGTCGCCCGAATATTCTGGAGACCAGGTAGCAGTCTGGAGATCAGATGCTACACGTATTGAGGCCAGGGACACGCATCCTGACCCAAATAATTATTCAGAGACATTTTCTATCCTCGGGCACTTCACATAATTCCTGGCGAGCTTTTGCAACCCATTTTATATCACACTTTGTGTAAGCAATTATATTTTGACCTGATCTGGCATGGTAACTATCCAAGCGTCAAGGCCACACACTAGATGCAGATGCATTTGCACGCATCTCAACTGCACTCTGGTTCGTGCTTTCACCTCATGTCTGCAGTGCATAGCCTGGCTGAGGTGGCCGGTGTCCATAAGACGGTGCGACACGTTCATGCTCGACCCTCCCTGGAGGGTGACTAGTTCATCAAAAGTTTGAAAGTCGGCTGCTGGTGCCTCGTGACATGCAACGCGGCCGTTTTCCCGGAGATCTGTCTGAATTAGACGGAGATAACAAGGGATGACAAACTTTCCGCGCCGGATGTGAAGGCTGCGAAATTCACTCGGCGGGCAAGTGCTAGTGAAAAGCATTAGGTGGCGGAACGAGCGGACCGTGATACGGTGCCCCCTTAAATCTTGAAATTCAGCATCAACTTTACTGTGTTCATGGGAAAGAGCGACCGACAAACTGTACTGTGGACCCCCTTTCCTTAAAATCGAACTATTCTCCAGCTATGGTTCAATACCCATGAATATTATCAATAATGATACAGATACTGTGCGATAGATAGTGATGAGCACCCATTTTTGGAATGGAAGGGCTGGGGTAGCTACCCTTTTGCAGCCGCGCCCCCCCCCCAATGTCCCCATGAATCGACCAGCTTAAGTATAATACAGGTGCCCGATCGCCCGTGATTCTGACATGCCAACCATGGCTAGCATTTCAATACACAGCGAGCAGGACATTTGAGGAGGTGTGCCTGACCTACAGAATCGAATCCGGGTTTGGAGGGTCGTGCACTACAAATTAAATATATGACCCGCTTCGCTGGCCTATGCTATTGTGACCTGGACGGTTCCAATGGATGGAGCAAGTTTGCTGCTCCAAACACTGGACCGTCGGGAAGTCGTATCGACCGGAAGCGCGGCGAGACGGTTCGAAGTTTGAACATGTCAATTAGAGTGCTTTGTACCTGTCAAACATTGTTGAATGTTTAAGCGTTATGGCCAAGGAAACGGCATGAAAAGCAAAAGGTTCACCGACAAACATCGCGCGCCGTTAAGTCAGCAGAGTGGCGCAGTGGAAGCGTGCTGGGCCCATAACCCAGAGGTCCGTGGATCGAAACCACGCTCTGCTACGTTTTCCGCCTCGCGTTTGTGTTCAAATGCGACATTCAAAAGCCTATTAGTTGCATCCGTATCTGAAGGCTCCACAACTGTGGGTGTAGAAATCGCGTTAAAATTATAATTACAAGTCCGCACAATGTGTTTTTAAAAGTGCAACCCAAAGGCAAATTAAGAAGTTGCGACAACGGCAAGCTTAATCAAGCTAATTACCTAATTGGACTCCAGCTTCACCTTTCTAATCTAAATTTAAGATAATTATTTATGCTATTAATGGTGCTTAAAGCTCAGCTAATTACTACTTTCACAAAAGTCGTTGTACTTCGAACGGCTCCCTGTGCCGCCGGGGTCCTCCACTTGGTCTGACAGTTACTCTCAGTTATAGCGGAACTTCTTTCGGCAACAGGGAAACTTCTAAATGGATTGTGCATTCGCACATACATCGCCATGATAATTAACCCTCGCAGGGCCGGCGGAAGAGAGGGGAGGGGGCTCTCGAGAGCACTAATCGGATTTTTCCGGGATAGCGGCAGAATGTGTAGATACAGAGGCACGAAACTTTCGGTACCTTCTATGCATCTGCTTTGCACATCTCGCATAAATTTCAGGTCAAAGTGATTCAAGGTCATGGACATGGTACAGTTCAAAGAAAGCAATGTTCCAAAATATTCGAAGTGTCGCCAGTCGAAGCAGATTCAACATGTCACCAGAAAATTCCATGCTGCTCTTTCATCAGGGCAAACAAAGTTGCTGTTCCGAAACTGCACCTACCTAAGGTGAAGGTTACTGACCTAAGATCATAGGTAGATAATTGTATTATATTAGGGGTGCTTGCGTACCACTGAAACCTGCCGTGCATCCCTGAATTTTAGTATTTTAGTATAGAACCATTTTAGTATAGAACCATATGGGAATGCACGGATGATCCAGGGTCCGTTGCAAGCAATGGAAAAGCACCCCTGCATATGTATGTAATTATACATTAATACCTATGCTTATATTAATTTTCGCGTTTGTGTCACGTTGAATAGGGAATATTGAATTTTGGGTAATGTTGTCACCCAGTAAATGATCAAAGGAATAAAAAAGCATTCTGATTTAATATATGCCAAACATCAAGGGCATCGGGTCAGGATAAATATTATTGTGTATTCTACACAATGCCATCTTGTAGAGAATACTGCTGTTCTTCGTTCAGTCTTATCTAAAATTGGTCTCAGCGCCGACCAAGTCGTGCGACATGACATTGGGTGGCCAACTGGTTACCTGAGATGGCCTAAACCCGTGTGTTCTGACCTGATTTGACCTGATTTGACCTTTGTATGGAATTACTTTGTAACCAGTGTATGCTTAGGCGGAGGCTGAAGTGATTGTCTTATTAATCTATATATAGTCCGAGCGTCACCCAATGTGAGGTTGCGAGGTTAGAAGCTGCACAGTTTATAAAGATGTTTCAGTATTATATCAGTTCTTCTTGGGAATACCTGTTTTATACGTGAAAGGTGATGTACCCGTGGAACATTCAAACTTGAACTTACGTGACCTGACCGTGCCCTGACCTGACCTGATAATTTTCGGATGTCAAACAGATGCATTCATGTTGCTTGAATGGAAGGATCTGGAAGGATCTGAAGCATGTACGTGATTATATATATTTTCCATGTCATTCCCCAAAATAAAGTTCATGCCACTAGGTTCACGTATTTTGACCTTTAAGTACCGCAGAGTGACCGAAAATGAAGCAATAAGTTGTGGCATGAGAGCTGAGCTATATTGCTTGTCAATGTCACGTTCCTCTGTCTCTGGCATGCACAGTTCGGATGCTGATTTGCAAACCTGAATCTGACTTGATCTAACCTAACTTGTCCTGGCTAATCTGTTCTATGATGACTATAAATATATATATTCACTTATGTTAGGTATTGAGGAAAAATTATTCCGAAAAAAAACAAACTCTACCATTTTAAATATTTCCAGTAATTTAGGTCGATGTCTGCATATTGACCTAACGTGACCTATGGGGACTTCATTATCACCCAAAATGCAAAGGTAAGGTATGCTTCGAGCTCTACATGATTCGGGTTTTCCAACGGTACTTTGCATTTCATCCTAACTTATGCAGAGCGAAAATCAGTGTGTGTTGTGGGGGGGGGGGGGAGGGGGCTTCATGAGAACCCCATCACCCGGCCAGGCGAAGGTGTATTTGCCGACCGGCCCGGCGAGGGGTGAAGTCGCCACCCTGGATCATGGAAAACAGCTGCAGGATACGCCTTTTTTGTTCTAGCCTAACTTAGTTGCCTCGATCGAGTTTTGATCAAATACACAAGCAGAGGGCATCATCAGGGGCGTTGGACGAATGGAGGCGAGCGGCCCTGGCCTGCAGACCTCCCGTCCTGATCGGACATCACACACAAGTGCAGGCGAGCGGCCCCGGCCTGTAGACCTCCCGTCCTGATCGGACATCACACACAAGTGAAGGCGAGCGGCCCTGGCCTGCAGACCTCCCGTCCTGATCGGACATCACACACAAGTGCAGGCGAGCGGCCCCGGCCCGCAGACCTCCCGTCCTGATCGGACATCACACACAAGGAAAGGCCAGCGGCCCCGCCCTGTAGACCTCCCGTCCTGATCGGACATCACACACAAGTGAAGGCGAGCGGCCCTGGCCTGTAGACCTCCCGTCCTGATCGGACATCACACACAAGTGAAGGCGAGCGGCCCCGGCCTGCAGACCTCCCGTCCTGATCGGACATCACACACAAGTGCAGGCGAGCGGCCCTGGCCTGTAGACCTCCCGTCCTGATCGGACATCACACACAAGTGAAGGCGAACGGCCCTGGCCTGTAGACCTCCCGTCCTGATCGGACATCACACACAAGTGAAGGCGAGCGGCCCTGGCCTGTAGACCTCCCGTCCTGATCGGACATCACACACAAGTGAAGGCGAGCGGCCCCGGCCTGTAGACCTCCCGTCCTGATCGGACATCACACACAAGTGCAGGCGAGCGGCCCTGGCCTGTAAACCTACCGTCTTGATCGGACATCACACACAAGTGCAGGCGAGCGGCCCCGGCATGTAGACCTCCCGTCCTGATCGGACATCACACACAAGTGCAGGCGAGCGGCCCCGGCCTGTAGACCTCCCGTCCTGATCGGACATCACACACAAGTGCAGGCGAGCGGCCCCGGCCTGCAGACCTCCCGTCCTGATCGGACATCACACACAAGTGGAGGCGAGCGGCCCCGGCCTGCAGACCTCCCGTCCTGATCGGACATCACACACAAGTGCAGGCGAGTGGCCCCGGCCTGTAGACCTCCCGTCCTGATCGGACATCACACACAAGTGCAGGCGAGCGGCCCCGGCCTGTAGACCTCCCGTCCTGATCGGACATCACACACAAGTGCAGGCGAGCGGCCCTGGCCTGTAGACCTCCCGTCCTGATCGGACATCACACACAAGTGAAGGCGAGCGGCCCCGGCCTGTAGACCTCCCGTCCTGATCGGACATCACACACAAGTGCAGGCGAGCGGCCCCGGCCTGCAGACCTCCCGTCCTGATCGGACATCACACACAAGTGCAGGCGAGCGGCCCCGGCCCGCAGACCTCCCGTCCTGATCGGACATCACACACAAGTGAAGGCGAGCGGCCCCGGCCTGTAGACCTCCCGTCCTGATCGGACATCACACACAAGTGAAGGCGAGCGGCCCCGGCCTGCAGACCTCCCGTCCTGATCGCACATCACACACAAGTGCAGGCGAGCGGCGCCGGCCTGCAGACCTCCCGTCCTGATCGGACACCACACACAAGTGAAGGCGAGCGGCCCCGGCCTGTAGACCTCCCGTCCTGATCGGACATCACACACAAGTGAAGGCGAGCGGCCCCGGCCTGTAGACCTCCCGTCCTGATCGGACATCACACACAAGTGCAGGCGAGCGGCCCCGGCCTGCAGACCTCCCGTCCTGATCGGACATCACACACAAGTGCAGGCGAGCGGCCCCGGCCTGCAGACCTCCCGTCCTGATCGGACATCACACACAAGTGCAGTCGAGCGGCCCCGGCCTGTAGACCTCCCGTCCTGATCGGACATCACACACAAGTGCAGTCGAGCGGCCCCGGCCTGCAGACCTCACGTCCTGATCGGACATCACACACAAGTGAAGGCGAGCGGCCCCGGCCTGCAGACCTCCCGTCCTGATCGGACATCACACACAAGTGCAGGCGAGCGGCCCCGGCCTGCAGACCTCCCGTCCTGATCGGACATCACACACACGTGCAGGCGAGGGGCCCCGACCTCAGACCTCCGTCCTGATCGGACATCACACACAAGTGCAGGCGAGCGGCCCTGGCCTGTAGACCTCCCGTCCTGATCGGACATCACACACAAGTGCAGGCGAGCGGCCCCGGCCTGCAGACCTCCCGTCCTGATCGGACATCACACACAAGTGCAGGCGAGCGGCCCCGGCCGCAGACCTCCCGTCCTGATCGGACATCAACACAAGTGCAGCGAGCGGCCCCGGCCTGCAGACCTCCGTCCTGATCGGACATCACACAAGTGCGCGGCGGCCCCGCCCGACGCCTGCGACAAGTGAGGCAGCGGCCCCGGCCTGCAGACCTCCCGTCCTGATCGGACATCACACACAAGTGCAGGCGAGCGGCCCCGGCCTGCAGACCTCCCGTCCTGATCAGACATCAACACACGTGCAGGCGAGGGGCCCCGACCTACAGACCTCCCGTCCTGATCGGACATCACACACAAGTGCAGGCGAGCGGCCCTGGCCTGTAGACCTCCCGTCCTGATCGGACATCACACACAAGTGCAGGCGAGCGGCCCCGGCCTGCAAACCTCCCGTCCTGATCGGACATCACACACAAGTGCAGGCGAGCGGCCCCGGCCTGCAGACCTCCCGTCCTGATCGGACATCACACACAAGTGCAGGCGAGCGGCCCCGGCCTGCAGACCTCCCGTCCTGATCGGACATCACACACAAGTGCAGGCGAGCGGCCCCGGCCTGCAGACCTCCCGTCCTGATCGGACATCACACACACGTGCAGGCGAGCGGCCCCGACCTGCAGACCTCCCGTCCTGATCGGACATCACACACAAGTGGAGGCGAGCGGCCCCGGCCTGTAGACCTCCCGTCCTGATCGGACATCACACACAAGTGGAGGCGAGCGGCCCCGGCCTGTAGACCTCCCGTCCTGATCGGACATCACACACAAGTGAAGGCGAGCGGCCCCGGCCTGCTGACCTCCCGTCCTGCCGGCACACGACCGGACATTACACCGCTGGAGCAAATCACTTCCAGTCCAAGCGCAATCGATCTCTCCCGGTAACTGGCGGAGACAAAATGTCCGATCGCCATGGTTATCCCGGCCTACGGTACCGACGCGGGGCCCATTACCACCGCACGTCGTCTTGGATCAAGGATCGGAAGCGTTTTAGGGGACATAATGTTAGTCATGTCGTGTTAGTGCAGTGAATGTCTTAATGCAGAAGTCTGAGCTTGAAACGATGCAGCAAAACATTAGTAGAGTTTCGAAAGCGTGACGGTGGAGTACGGTCAGGTCTGGTGACTCATGCGAACTGTTCAGAACTCACACGAAAGGAAACTAGCTCGCGCTTCGGCGTCACTCGTAATAGTAGCGGTTCATTTATCGCGCTGAGATACACCCAATTCCAGTCTTTGCCGCAGTGCACAGGCAAAATGCAAGGGTGAAAAGCCAAGAAAAGCATTAAAATATGTAACACAATCGCTATGCCACCCTGGCGAATATCCTGCATGAAGTGTAGCCAGGCGGAGCGGTAAGCAGAACTACCTTCTGGGCACAACTAGTCGGAGGGTTCGACCACGGCTGCACTGTCCATTGCAGCAATTAGCTATGCTACCTGCATATTAGTCGACTGCTTGGCATGCAGCGCTCAACACAGCTGCCGGTGCATCAGCCAAGGAGGACGGCTCTGTTTGCTGTCACTGTGTCAACTGGTTGAAGCTTGAGCGACTCGAGTGAGAGGGTTTGAAGGAAAAGTTTGGGCTGCCAGTTCGTTGGAGCTGATTGGTTCTCTGAATTGAATCAACCTGAGTGAAAGGAAGCATGCGGACTTTCCGGTCCACGTCCTGTTGCTGTGCATATTGGGGGTCAATTGGATTCACAATTAAATTCAAAGCAGCACACTGCCACCAACCCAATCCATCAGTTCAAAAATAATTGCAACATGTATATTTAAATATAACATTTCAAGCGTCAGCTTGAATGCTGATGCTTGACTTCATAGGAAACCTGACAACGATTTGTGCCGCGTCCTTAGAATCACAAAAAACGCCATGCATATTCATTAAGCTACCACTTCACATGACGTAATATGTAGCGCCCCGATATTACGATATCAGGGATTAACTAGCTGTCCAGTCATTCGCCACCGGCAATAAGTAGC
>JAOTOM010004427.1:277500-294831 GCA_034440615.1 Ashinkailepas kermadecensis
AATTTGACAACTTCCGTTGAACCATTAAGAGGACAGCAGACAATCTAAAAATGATCTACATTTTACATTTCCAGAACAGCAATGTGGCAGTGTAAATGAAAAACCAGCGATGAAAGCGTCGTTCGAGCAGGTTATGACGGGATTTCTTGGGGGAGCTCCTAGTCATATGGGATATGAGTGCCTGCTATCACAACGGCTGCAAACAAAACAGATGTGATCTTCCTATTCCTATTACACTCAATCATTGTACACACAGCGGACCTTCGACACCTTTGAAATTGTTTCGATATCTCAACATTCTGATGCCGTACGGCAAGCCACGTCGAATGACACCCACATATTGCAAATTGAAGCAAAGCGACGAAACGCGAGGACTTTGAAAAAAATAACCTTGACCTGAGGCTTGACCTGACCTGTTCCGGGTTGAAATGTTCCTCGAGGGTTGCCCACGTGCTATCTCTTGATACCAAACATGGGTAGCTTTGGGAGAAAACGAAGAAACGCGGGGCGACCGAAGAAATGAGCTCGACCATTGACTTTGAAAGTTAATGTGACTTCTGAACAGTTTGCTAGAGTACCTTAGGGCACGTCGAATGACTCCCACTTGATGAAAATTGAAGACATAGCGACGAGGCGCGAGGACTTCGAGCAATTTAAGCTAACCTTCGATCTTGTGGTTTTACATTGACATGTTCCGGTTTGAAATGTCACTCGAGGTGCACCACGGACTATTGCTTGATACCAGATGTGGATAGGTTAGGGCGAAGAAAAAAAAATACGAGGCGACCAAAGAAATCGGTTTGACCTGTGATCTTTGAAATTAGTTCGATTTGATAACATTATAATACGTCACAACATTCCCACTGCATACTCAAAGTGGTGGTATCAGAGCAGTGCCAATTCCCACTGCATACTCACAGTGGTGGTGTAAGAGCAGTGCCAATTCCCACTGCATACTCAAAGTGGTGGTATCAGAGCAGTGCCAATTCCCACTGCATACTCACAGTGGTGGTGTAAGAGCAGTGCCAATTCCTACTGCATACTCACAGTGGTGGTGGTGTAAGAGCAGTGCCAATTCCCACTGCATACTCACAGTGGCGGTGTCAGAGCAGTGCCAACTCTCACTGCATACTCACAGTGGTGGTGTCAGATCAGTGCCAATTCCCACTGCATACTCACAGTGGTGGTGTAAGAGCAGTGCCAATTCCCACTGCATACTCACAGTGGTGGTGTCAGAGCAGTGCCAATTCCCACTGCATACTCACAGTGGTGGTGTCAGAGCAGTGCCAATTCCCACTGCATACTCACAGTGGTGGTGTAAGAGTAGTGCCAATTCCTACTGCATACTCACAGTGGTGGTGTAAGAGCAGTGCTAATTCCCACTGCATACTCACAGTGGTGGTGTCAGAGCAGTACCAATTCCCACTGCATACTCCCAGTGGTGGTGTCGGGGCAGTGTCAATTCCCACTGCATACTATCAGTGGTGGTGTCAAAGCAGCGCCAATGATTATAGCCTAATTTTAGATGCAATTTAGATACGTATGGGATACGTGCATGAAGTTCATTGGTGGCAACGTTTGCAATTGTTGTTCTCGCGCTATGGAGCCGCCCCGGTAGCTCAGTTGGTTAGAGCGCTGGCCTGCACTGGTCTCCCCTGTCCTGGCAACACAGGGTTCGAGCCGCTTCACGCGCTCGTATTTAGCCCCCGGCTGGGAGGGTCAGTTGGCAGCTGGCCCGATAAGGCCGCGGACGAACTACCGGGCGGCCCTGTCGGTGCATTGACGGCACGTTAAACTTTCGGTCAAAATTCTGCCGTTGAACTGGAATTCGTGGATCGGGTGATGGGGTCAGGGTTCACGCAACAAGCTCTGCTTAGCAATAGAACCCTGGTTCATAAAGTCACCCCAGCAATAACTCGGATTAAATGTATTTTTTAGAAAATTTATTTGCAAAAAATGGAGGGACATTTTCTTGCAATACATCATTATCATTCGAAAAATTAAAATTAAAATAGCCGAGTAAAATTTATATCACAGTTATATTTAATATGATCCTCTTCATGAAATTGCAAATATATTTCCCAAAAAACTTGCAAATGACGGTGTAGTGTATCCAAGCCACGTGCTATGTTAATGGGATCACAGAACTTCAAAACTTCGTTTGCCGGATGTCTGGTACCGGGTAAGATTAAACATGTGCTGTTGTACTGCTCAGACGGTGAATTCAGCATTTTGTGATTCCGATGAAGTGCCGTGCATGACAGCTTGATCTTTACAAAACATAGAGTTTTAAAAAAATATCTTTACCATTTTATGGAGGTCATATTAAATATAACTGTGATATATCATCACGTTCCTTGCAGCCGCACTGAAACACACCAAACGAGTAAAATTTAGCACGGCCTATACGTCAACTATGCGGGTGAAATTGACAAATTGGTCCAATGAGTCAATGGATTAAAGTGGCAAATGTACTCATAGAACACATTTTGCGTGAGGTTGTCTGCCTCTTACTCCCACGTGGACAGGTGAATGACGGATTGTAACACATAGGCATGCTATTATGTGTTAGTGCTGCTTCGTCAGCGTAATAATGTTTCCAGATATATTTTTATGCCTTTTAGCAGTTAATTACCTTTCACTTTGAGTTGTGGGTTGGGTTTATTTTAAAATCTAGCCAGAACGTTCGCTTGAATGACTTATGGAGCAGGGATTTAAGCTAATGAGAGCTTGCTATGCATATCCTGACCCCAGCATCCAATTAAGAATTCAATTAACAAAAAAAAAGGAGTGAAGCATCAAAAATGAAGTGAAGCGGCATAATTTCAGCCCAGAATGCAGCGTGACGTCAGTGCACACACACACACGGCCGCCCCGTTGCCGTGCTTCAGGCACTGCCAGGCCAGTCGCTAGCTGACCTTGCCAGCTGGTGACAAATGCGAGCGCTTGTGGCGACTGAAACCCTGCGTAGTCAGGGCAGGGGAGGCCAGTGCAGGCCGGTGTTTTATCCAACTGAGCTATCGGTGTGGCAAATTTCCGAAACAAAAACCAAATAAAGTCCGGTCCGGCAGTTTCTAGCGAGAATCTACAACTGAAGTCAAATTATGACAAGTTAATACATTTGCCTTTCCGTAAACGCCAAGCGCCTACTGCATCTTCATTACTTTGTTTACATTGTTGCCAACTTGGCTCACGAGAAAATCCATGCACATCACACCAATCAGCGACGATTAGGGTGTAGAGGAAAAGTATTCCGTCGAAACGAATCAATAAATAAGTAAAAAAGAACAAACAAAAAACAATGATGCATGGTTATTTCTCAAGTTGAATTTCCAAGTTGGTGGTAAAAAGCGCATGCAGTGTTAGGCAGAGACCGGAGGAATTTAACCACCCCGCTCACGTTCTATTTTATTCGAGACTAAACAGAAATGTCGGTCGAATGCCGTTCCACCGCTGGTGCGTTCCACGACAGATCGACCAATGCACTTCACCACATAAATTTGAATTGAGACCCATATTTGTTCACAGGGTAGTCTTTGACTCCGAACACGGCTGTGCAATTTTCAGCCAGATTCGGCCAACGGTTTTTGAGCCATAGCCTCCGGAATTATAGTTAGGTCAAATAACATGGGATGGTTTGACGGCGGATATCTCATCAATAAAAAGGGACAGGGTGGCAAATGATATATATTTCAGAAGAAAAAGGATAAACTGAGACAATACGAAATAAAATATCAAAATGTCTTACATTTGACCTCGCAAGTTCATGAACTCGTGACCTCGTGACCTCCTGTGACCCCTAGCCCATCGAAATTGATAATTTTGACGGCGAAAATAAAAGGGGGCATAATTTCGCTGACCAAAAAACGTGTTTTTCTTATAAATATCCGATATAGACATCCGTTATTCATGACGTTTTGCGATTTTGCGTTTTGCGGGTAGGAAGGACATAGTGTAAGCTATATTCCATTGGGACACGTGATAGGAAAACGTTTTCCCAAGAAAAAACATTCATACCTTGTTAATGTAGCGCTTATAGTTTTCCTTAACAACCTTCACGAATTTCAACGAACTGATGATCTCGGCGCTGGATTTAAAGGACGTCAGCTACCGCGATCTATTATGCCACGCGGTATGTGACGTCAACAGCCGCGACTGTATGATGCATGCCTGCGAGCAGTGCCCGAGCGAAGAAGGGATTTTGGCATTTCTCAAGGAACTGGGCAGCGATGATCCGAATAACGAGCCTGATGACGAAATTAAGTTTAAGCAGTGGGTAACTACGGATCGCTGCACTTTGGTGGACTATTCTGAAAGTAGAGAAGAGCACAATGGGACCCAAATCTCCTGTCGGTATTCCCATAAATTCTGGTCGGGGCATCACAAATTCCCCTCTGGGCTCCCAATAATTGGCGTCAATGGCCCCAAATAAGCACAGCATAGCCACACAATCGCATCGGAACCGGACAAGAATCAAGTCGGAACCCTCCAAAATAAGAAAGATTCCGAAAAATAAATGTCCGAGCCAGGAAGATCGCTCCCTAACCCAAACATACCACCAGACAGGGGCGTCGTCACCGGGGAGGGGGGGGGACAGAGGGTGCAACACCCCCCCTCCCCTGCCGTGAGACTGCCCCCCTGCCGTGAGACTGCCCCCCTGCAATTTGAGGAGGCCTCTATCCGGAAATCCACCGGAAAAAAAGGCGAGCAAGGAGGTCGACGAGACAGAAGATCATGCTGTCAAGGAGGCCCCAAGACTGGCAACGAGGCTCCCGGGAAATATAATCAGGTCCTAATAAGACACGTAGGACAGAGATTGTGAGGAGGCCCCCAGGACGAAAAGGATGCCACCGAGACGGGCAGGAAGCCACCCAGGTTAGACAAGAAGGCTTCCGATGGGTGGCAGGGTGTTCTTAATTTGGAAAACGAGGCCCCCAAGATGGAAGAGGAGGCCCCTACAATATAAAATAAGGAATGATAGGAGATATTTCTCCGGACGCAAGAGGAAGCCCGAATATGGGTAAGAAGGTCTCCGCAGGAATGAGATAAGGCCACTGAGCCCAGCCAGATGAGACCCATATTTTGGAAGAGGAGAACCTGGAAGAGAAGATTTGGGATTATGACACAAAAGCACCCGCTAAGAGTATAATGAGGCTCCAAACACAGGTGAGGATGACTCCAAGACGTGAGAGGAGGCCCCTAATTTGAAAAAGGAGTCACCTAGGAGAGGATAGGAGGCCCCAGAAATCAAGAGAGTGCCAACAATTGGCACGGAGGCCCCCATGATTGCAAAGGAGGCCCCCAGGATTGCAAAGGAGGCTCCCAGGATTGCAAAGGAGGCCCCCAGGATTGCAAGGGAGGCCCCTATGATTGCAAAGGAGGCCCCCAGGATTGCAAAGGAGGCGCCCAGGATTGCAAATGAGGCCAAAATACGGGAAGGGAGGTTCCAGAAAATGAGAGGAGGCCCTAAGACGGAAGAGAAAGCCAGTGGATATCAAATGAGGTTTCGGAGACGCAAGAACAGGCCCAAAAATGGGCAAGGTTCCACCAAGATAGAAAAGGATGATCCAGAAACGTGTCAGGAGCCACCTAATTCGGAAGAGGATGACACAAGATTGGAAATGAGACCCCATGATGAACGAGGAGGCCCCTAAAATAGGAGAGAAAGGCCATTATATATGAGGGATGGCTCCCAGGCGAGAAAGAAGGCTCCAAGACGGGTAAGAAGGTCCACAGAAAATGACAAGGCAACTGAGATAGGAAAGGTTGCTTGTAATTAGGAAGAGGAGGAACCTGGGAGAGAAGAGGAGTCCACCAGGAGATAAGAGGCCACCCTTAAAATGGGCAAAGATCGAATCAAAACGCAGAGCAGGAGGCCCCCAAGACGTGAGAGGAGGCCCCTAGTTTGAAAAAAGAAGACCTCTAGAAGAGAAAAGGAGGCCCTTGCCGGACTCGAGAGGAGTCCCTCAAGACGGAATAGGAGGCCACGAGGGCCGAATGAGGTCCCGAAGACCGGAAGGAGTTCCCAGGAAATGAGAGGAGGCCCTTAAGATGGGAGTGGTAGCAGGTATGGAAGGAGGTGAGGTTTCCAAAATTAATGACGCCCTCAAGACGGGTAGGCTTTGCCAGGACAAAGGAGGAAGCCCACGAGGCGTGGCAGCAGGCCCCTAATTTGGCAGAGGATGCCCCTGGAACATGAGACCGGAGACCGAAGAATCGTACCGGGACCAACAAATATCACATAAGGACCTTTAAAAAGATAGGACTCGATGTCCAAAAAGTTCACACCGAGACTGAATCGAATCTACCCCTGCACCGGACAGTTAAGAACAGGTCCGGAAAAATTACCCGGAGGGCTTTTATACTCCGAAAGGTGCCATCGACTGAAAAAAAAACTCCTTCGGTGGCCGCAGTGGCATATCAAAGGGGTAAATACCCCCTCCCTCCTAAGAGGGATAAGCTCCCAAAAATCGTACCCGGGCCCCAAAAAGTCGCGTTGGAACCAACCAAAAATCGCGTCGGTCCATCAGAATTCACGCAGGGGGCTCCAAATAAATACGGCGGGCCCCAGAAAACTCGCTCCGAGGGCCGAAAATATGCGACAGGAACCGCCAAGATCGCGTTGGGGCCACACCTGAGTACAACGTGCCCCGCAAACTCGAACCGGTCCCTCAAATATCGCGCTCGGGACCCACAATTCCCATCGGTAGTCCGAAAAATTTGGTCTGGGCATAACAAATTAACGTCGGTGCTCCCAAAAATTGGCGTCTAGGGCCCCACATAAGCACAGTGGGAGCCTAAAAATCGCATCGGTATCCGAAAAAATCAACCCGGATGCCTTCAAAATAAGGAGGGATTCCCAAAAAAATATATGTCCGGGTCAGGAAAATGGCTCTGGAGCACCGAGCATATCATCAGAGGCCTTCACAAATCGCGTACGGCCCCGAAAAAAAACATACCCGAGCTAAAAAAATCGAGGTGAGATACAAAAACATGGCGCCAGGGGCTCGAAAAATCAGGCCGGGATTCGGACTTGAACAAAAATCAGAAGAGATCCACAAAAGCCGCGCTGAGCTCAGATAACTGGCGTTGGGTCCCCGGAACCACGCGCCTGTGCGCGATAAGTCGCGCTAGGACCCAGAAAACTCGCACCGAATCAAAAATCGTACTGGGCCCCACAAATGTGCGTCAGAAGCTCCAAATAAACACAGCGGGACACTAAGAGCATAACGGGGCCGAAAATACAACAGGCCCTCCAAGCGCACAGTCTCGCAAAAAGCGACAGGGCCATAAAACATGCGTTGCAGCCCAAAATAAACATACCAGGAGCTTTAAAAAAATACACCGGAAGCTCTCAAGGCACACAGGGGCCATGCGACCACACACGGGTCTGAAAAAGAGGCTGGGGCCGCAAAAAGCAACATGGTGCCAAAACGAACGAAAAGGACGGGCACTAAATAAACACATCGGATCTTTGAAAACGCCCCAACACCTAAAAAAATCATCGGTGCACAAAAAAGCAGCAAAACCCTAAAACGAGCAAGGATTTCGAAAATGTGTTGGACCCTTAACAAAATTGGATTGGAGACCTAAGACACATCCGTAGACGAAGAAAGACGAAAGGGGTCCAAAAAAGAACACTGAGACAGGGCCTCGGTTCGGTAGCCAATCTGGGAGCATATTTAATAACAGATATGACGTGCAGCAAAGCTCAGCGGGTATCCGCATTTCTTAACCACCATAAAATGTGGGAAGTAGGGAACTAATGATCGACTTTAATTAATCGAATTTTCGCAGCGAACGCCCATACGAAGCATTCCGTCACATCAAATATGGCGCAAGTCTATCATGTGACAGCAATTAGCAAAACGTAGGAGGCCTAGCAGAAACCGTAGCATCGCACGAAGAGTGGCGAATGCGCCCAATACGCAAGACGGGTGTGCACGTGCACGAACGTTGGCGTCGCGGCGACCGGGCGCTATGAACTGGAATGTCTGAAATTGGGAAATTTTACATTTGAATGTGATTTGCATAGGTCTATTTTCAGCAGTGTGAGGTGACTTATCAGGGGATACCAAAAGAAAACCTTGGATTAGGGTGGAGGAGTTAGGGTTGAAATCCGACGAATCAGAAATGATAGTGGTAGATTAGGCCCCTCCACAGGACAATTCAGTTGGTCACTAATTATTTTATTTAAAAAGGTCCCCTTTGGCAAAATAGTGGTTGAAATCTGAGGTTCTATTTAATGGGGTAGGTGGACGATGGACCCCTCCAAATATGTTTGCCCCTCCCCCTTAACGCAAATATAGGTACGCCACTGGTCCCACAATAATTTTCAGAAACATACGCCCATGGGGAAGATCCAGCATTGAGGGGGCAAATTTCCGCTCACAAGCATACAAAACAACATCAACGCCCATATAAAATGGGAGGAATGATGTCTTTAAATGTATTTTCTTCCTACAAACTTGTCTTCTGTGATTAGAGCCTGCATGATTTGAGCCTCCCAGCTTCAATACCTTCCCAAAGACATCATTTACAAAACGGTAAAGCACAGCGAAAACCATGGGCGTGACGATGTGGAATTTTAAGGTTTTGCATTATTTATGCATTGCCATTGATTTATTGTTGCATTGTCATTTATGCAATGTTGTTCAATGCTTGCTCTTGCCGTGAATTTATTTGCTGAGGATTTATTATTTTAGTTTGTGTGCCAGGTGCCTTGCAGCCAGCACGAAATGTTATCAAAAAAATCAATAAATCCCTAAGATGGCGATCAGAAAACCAATTCAATCCATTTATCGTTGTCACCTTAGCGAAATTGTCGTCCTTTGACTGAGAAATGATCGTTTAAGCTTGCTTATGACATATGCTGGTGGGAATAACTAACAGTAGTGGTGAATCTAGCTACATTCAGTTAGACTTGGTGGACATAGAAGTGGGTTGATCAATGGGAGATATCTTTAACATTCGCACGTCCGGCGGTCCGCGCAATCTTCGCCGGTCCGGGGGGGGGGGGGCAGATGTCTGCCCCCCCCCCTAAGATCTCCAGAACTATGCTAGGTAGCGACAAACGAAAAACGGCGTTGGATAGCTGGTGATAACCTCTATCGAAAGTATTTCGGTCATTGTTTCGCTCAGGTCAATATTTAGGTCACTGGGTCATCATAGGTCAAATTCGACCAGATCGGGTGGGACCCTCAGATATTGACACATATCTCAGGACCTGTAACAGATATAAACAAACGGCGAATGCTATTCGACAACCCTTGAAATGTGCTATCGACAATACGCTGTGTGATTTAAGGTCAGGTCAACTCCCAAACTATGACCTCAGGTCACGGCCATGAGGTAGCCTAGGGAGGTCATGTAATGTATCAATCGACACGTCCTGACGATATAAGCACAATGACGGTAATTTCAGCCTTCTAGCTCAACGCAGTGCGATATAATGCGCAGAAATGTGCTAGTGATCTCAGGTGACCTCAAATGACCTTGGTGAGGTCACTGAGCAAAAATGTCAGCGGTAACATTGAAAATAGCTTCCAACTACAGGCCATAACCGTTGCGAGGTCATTCCGAGAGCAAATATGTAACCAGAAAACATTTGTATATTTTACCATAGGCCTATAATGGGGAAGCCATGGCCGCGACCTGACCTCAGGTCAATGCTACGAAAAAAAACGAGATGTATATTATAGTCCCTGATGAGATCATGACGTGTTATAAGTTTGAAATAAATCGCCCAATTATTGTGGAAGTGATGCCACCTAGACTCCGAGGGATGTTGGGTCACTTCGCCTGACCTGGTGACCTGACTTGAGATGACCCAGGGTCAAACATTTCTGAGGATATGCGGAAAAGACTAATGAGCAGCCATACGAGGTTTGGCCTTGCTAACCCGATTAGTATGGCGGGAAATTAGGAAAAACCGCAGGGGGGGGGGCAGATATCTGCCCCCCCCCCCCGGACGTGCGCGTGTTAAGATATGCTTAGCAACAGCCCCACCAGCTCGCTACAATCTAGAGGCCAGTGGGAAGATTCTTCTGGTCGAGAAAGCATTATGACATTGGTTTGTTTTGGCACTTAGTTATTTATCCACATATTACTTATTTATGCCCTGGTATGGCTCAGTTCTCAGCGAGAAAATAAATTTTATATTGCGTTTTGCGTAAATGATGCACCATGGTTTCCGATTCTGGAAGCATAGTAAGGACCTAAAAACAATAGGAGGCCCTAACACAGTGGAGGCCCCTTTTGGGGAGCAGGAGGCCCCCTTTCAACATTGCCCCCCCTGGAAGAATTTCGTGGCGACGCCACTGCCGCCAGATGCCTTAACAAATCGCACACGGCACCGAAAAACGTACTGGAGCTCGAAAAAATAACAGCGGTACAGGAAAAAATGTCGCCGGCGGCCCGAAAAATCAGGCCGTGGCTCGGACTTTCCATAATTCATAAGAAGTCACCAGAATTTGCGCCCAGCCTAGAAATACTGGCGTCGGATACCCCGGAACCACGCGCCCGGGCCCGGAAGGTCGCGACGAAACCCCGAGAAATTATCTCGGAGCCCCCAATATCGTGCTGGGTCCCACAAATGTGAGCGAGGAACCCCAAATAAACATAGCGGGACCCTAAGAGCACAACTGGAGGACAAAAATGTACCGGGCCCTCGAAAGCGTACCGAGTCTGGCGAAAAGAGGCAGGATCTTAAAACATGCGTTGCACCTCTAAATAAACACACCGGGAGCTAAAAAAACAAAACACAACGGGGCCCTCAAAGCACACCGGGGCCTTGAGACCACACGGGGGCCTCAATACCAGGTTGGGCTCCTCAAAAATCGACACGGCCCTAGAAAAGGAACAAAAAGACCGGGCACTAAATAAACACTTCGGGATCTGCGAAAACGCGCCGATACCTAAAAAAAATCGTCTGGGCACAAAAACGCAACAAAACTCTAATAGGAGCCGGGGTCACAAAAATGTGCCGGGCCCCTAACAAAATTGGCTGGAGCCCTAAAACACATCCGTAGACAAAGAAAAATGGAAAGGTCCAAAAAAGAACACCTAACTAGAGCCTCAAATCGGTAGCCAATCTGGGAGCGTATTTAACCAAAGATATGAGGTGCACAAAGCTCAGCGGTTATCCGGATTTCTTAGCCACCAGAAAACGTGGGAAGAAGAGAACTAATCGTCGAATTGATTTCAGGATGGGCTCTTGTAGCTCTTAAGTCTGAACACGTTATGACTTAATGACATCCCGTGTGTTGTCACCTGTCAGCTATTTTGCACTGAATTGTTGGTCCCCAAAATATGTGCTTACATTCCGTTTCAGCCGGTTGCCACATGATGTAGTTGTAGCATTTCGTTTCAGTTTCAAGTGGCGGATATTCTAAGGTGCACGATGTAGTACTGCAGAGGTGATTGAGGTCACTGATCACCTATGTGTTTGAGTTGGCCTCTGAGGACGAACACCATACAATATATTTTTATGTATTATGTTTTTCTTTGCTCCAGTCTGTCAGCCTGCCAATCTTGGTCCGCCACACACCGGATCAAAAAAATTTCAACCAGCGATCACCCGTCTTTCATGTCTCTCATCCTTTCCAGCATCAATCATGAGACTTATTTTGCCATGGGCCAGCAAGTATGCTACGTTCTTGCTAATACTTTCTCCTCACCAACATCGGTGAACATTTACAGCGGGGGACATCTTAGAGACGTACAGCACTATATCATGGAAACTAGAGCACACCACATACCCATTAGTGAGGCTGTAACGAGCTTGCACCCCCACACACACGCACATAGCGGTTGAATAAGAGTTGAGTTGAACAAGTTGAAGAAATTGTGTTTCAACAGTAATAGGTACTAATGGTTTCACTTGCACCCGGAAGATACACCTATTATTACAAAAGAATCAATCAATCGTGAATAGAGTTCCAAGTTCAGCGAGAAGTGTGAATTTGAAAGCATTTATACTGCGATGACAGTTCTTTTTCAGTACCACATGTTTCTCTTGGCCATAGGCGCACCCAGGGGGGCCTGCCCTCTCCCCCTTAGCGGTGAAAGTTGTGTGTTCACTATTAAAATTATTGGGTTTTCTATCCAAAAGTGCTCAACCATGGTACTTTGTGAAATTCCCGCGTGCGCCCCTGCTGTTGACCTTGGCCCATCCACTTTTTGAGACGTTCCTACGCCTATGTAGCACGGCATGATGTCACACGTACATCGAGCCGTCCACATGCAGTTGCATCGTCAGCTGATCTTAGTGCATATGTCATTGTTGGACTGACGATGATATGGGCGCTGCATTATCGACGTAGTCGATATACACATCAACTCAAATACCCAACCTATCGGTAATGGGTGACCTTGAGCTTTGTGAAGTTTATTAAGACAAACTATACGATTTACATGAATAACTTTGTTTTTGTCACGCAAACGTTTTCATATCCCCACTGTTCATTTCATTGTTCGATCCCTGGTAGTTTTCCAATTGGAGACAACTTACTCGAAATACGTTCGTTCCGAAAATGGGAAAATCATAGAAGCCATGGAGAACGGAGGCCTATTAGGGATATTTATAAGTAAAACACATTTTTTTTATGGCAGCCAAACTCTGCCCGTTTGGATTTCTGCCATCAAATTTATCAATTTCAATGGGCTAGGGGTTACAGAAAATCACGAGGTCACGATGTCATGGGGTCACGATGTCATGGGGTCACGAGGTCATTAGGTCACGAGGAAGAACGTGAGAAATGTTGATATTTTATCACGAATGTGTTTTCTTCAATCATTTTTCTTCTCAAAGATGCATAATATGTCACATTTTCTCTTCATTATCGATGACATATCTACCGCCAAATATACCCTTGTTGGGTGACCTCAAAATACCGCCGGAGGCTATAACTCCGAAAACGTTAGTCGGATCGGGCTAAAACTTGTCCAGGCGTGTTCAGAGCACAAGACTACCCTGTACACTAATTTTGGTCCAAATACAAATTTATGGGGTGTAAAATTCGAGGACATTTTAATTTTGGTCGACCTGCCCGCTATGCTTCACGAATTATCCTCCACATTATTGTGAGGACTTTCTGGTGGACCTCCAGAACAGATTACATGGACCGATGTCGAGGTGCTATCAGTCCCGCGGCCACCGACCTAGATTACATGGACCGATGTCGGGGTGCTATCAGTCCCGCGGCCACCGACCTAGATTACATGGACCGATGTCGGGGTGCTATCAGTCCCGCGGCCACCGACCTAGATTACATGGACCGATGTTGGGGTGCTATCAGTCCCGCGGCCACCGACCTAGATTACATGGACCGATGTCGGGGTGCTATCAGTCCCGCGGTCGCCGACCTAGATTACATGGACCGATGTCGGGGTGCTATCAGTCCCGCGGCCACCGACCTAGATTACATGGACCGATGTCGGGGTGCTATCAGTCCCGCGGTCGCCGACCTATATGTCGGGACATGCTCACGACACAAAGCGATTTTGTAATCAAGAAGTATGCTAAACATTGCATAGCATACTTCTCCATTTCATCCTCATGTCGGCCTTTGTTTCTTTGGAGGCGATTCCAAGGGTTAATATGCATTAGACAGAGACAGTTTGGACCAACCTACCACAACCACATTCGGCCCGGTTGGATTCTGAATCCATTTTGCGCGCTGATTTCAGAACTGTTTTTGTGTTTGCTCTAGGGTCATTAGAAATCAAAATGCTTAACTTTTGAGCCTTCCTTTTGTCATATATGTAATCCGCCTTCTATGAAGTATTGTTTAATCCATGAGTTGAAAGCAAAAGTGAATCCTTTGACAGACCGAGGAAGTGGCGGTGTCCAGTCAATGACGGGCAGTCTAACTGCTGACAGCTGGCAGCACGATGAGACGCCCAAAGGGGAGCAAAGCTCCTCCTGCCAAGCTCAGATCTGGACCTGACAAGATATTCGGGATCAGGAGGCCCCCTGCCCATCAACAAGCTGCCTCTGAATAAAGAGATAGGAAGTGCCCTGGCTTTCGAAGCTGAGCAGGAGAGGATGAAGAAAGGGAAGAAGGATATTGATTGCAAGGACGCCACTGAGAAGGTCACTGAGAAGGTTGTAGAAGTCTACAAGACTGCCAACATCCCTACAATAAGCAAGAAGAAGGTGAATGAAAAGATGCAGAAGATGTGGCAGATGAGGAAAGAGAGTCTGAATGAGATAGCCAAGGGCCAGACTGGTATGGACAGGAAGAGAAGGAAGAAGAAGAATGGCAAAGTGAAGAGGAAGTTCAAAGATATAGAGGAGGAACTGTTTGATGTAGCTGATGATGACAACGTTCCTGAGATGGAGAAGGAGTTTCTGGTCGCCCAGAGGAAGCGTGGGAGGGAGGGCTGTATTGGTGGAGTAGACATTATAGGAGTCCGCCAGGCTGCAGAAAACTAAAGAGAAGGAAGAAAAAGCAGCCAAGAAAAATGCTGAGAACAAAGAGAAGACAGAAAAGAGGAAGAGGAGAAGTGATGATGATGTGAAAAGAATGATGTCTAAAGTGGCAGTGGAGAACAGTGAGAGCGAGGATGACAATGAAGAAAAGGATGTGAATGACAATGAGTACAAATGCCAGGTGAATAAGAAAGAGAAAACAGAGAAAAAGAAAAAGCAGAAGGAAGCAGAGGCTAAACTCGGTGAAACAGCAGATAGGTTCAAGATATCCAGTGATGCAGTGGCTCATGTCACAAACACCATCAGAGTGGCAGACAACACTATAACTGCAGGGGATAAGAGTAAAGTGATCAACTCCAAGACAGTTGAGAGAGTAAGGAAGAAGTCTAGGGAGCAAAAAGAAAGACAAATTGCGGGGTTTGAGGCCAAAGGTCTGATGGTGGATGAAAGGATCAATGACAACAAAGTAGAGGTTGGTGTAGGAGAGACCAACCATAAAAAGGTTTGCCACTGTAAGGAGTGAGGACTGTGCTGTCATCGGGTACCCCGGCGAGGAGTTCCTGGGTCACGTGACCCCGGTGGGGGGTGGGGGTGGGGGGTGGGGGTGGCCACCAGCCTGGTGGGGTTCGTGGAGGAGCGGGGCATCAACATCGCCAGCCTGCAGGTGGTCTTCAGCGATGGTTGCAGCAAGATGGGCGGCTACAACCATGGGTTCATCGCTGAGTTCGAGAGGCTGGTGGGTCGCCCCCTCCTCCACATCCACTGCATCGTCCACAGCCTGGAGAAGGTGTTCAACCACCTGTTCATCCACTACGCCGGCCCCACCACCGGCCCGGCCTCCTGGAGTGGGGAGGAGGCCAAGAGGCTCCAGGGCAATGTGTGGGACCTGCAGGTGGAGGAGTTCGAGGCCATCCTCAGCCCCACCCTCAGGGCCCTGCTGGACGTCATCCCCCCCCACCGTCATGAAGGAGTTCAACCATGATACCAGATATCTGTTGCAGATGGCCGGGGCAGTGGAGTCTGGACAGCTGCAGGAGAGGTGGGCCAGGGCACGGGCTGGTGCAATGACCAACGCCCGGTGGCAGAACACGGAGAGCAGGAGCTGCTCTACATGAGCACGGCCACCCCCAGCGAGGCACAGAGACGCATGACCTCCTTCATCATCCACGTCTACGTGCCCTCCTTCCTGGAGATCAGGCAGAGGAACCTGCTGCTGGAGGGTCCCCGCCACCTGCTCACCATCGTCACCAGGCTCGTCACCTACTGCACCAAGGGAGGAGGTGGACATGCTGAAGCCCTACCTCCAGTTCAACGCCTACTTCGCCCAACATGAGGTAGTGCTGGCCTCCCTGCTGGCCTCCAGGAGAGGGAGGAGAGGGAGCAGGCCTTGGCCATCATCAAGAAGCCGAGGAAGAAGGAGCAGAGGAGCAAGAGGAAGACTGTTAGGAAAGTGAGGAACCCCGAGATCAACCTGGCGGCCACCAAGTTGTCCGAGCTGGTGGACCTGCAGAAGGCGACCTCCTCTCCTCCCATCCTGTTCCAACACACAGACCAGGAACTGGAACAGTTCCTGGAGGAGCCCTACTCAGAGCCAGGACTGCCCTGCACCACCACTGCAGTGGAGAGGGTGTGAAGATGACCACGGAGGCGGCCACCATGGCCAGCGGGGCCTGGCAGCAGGACATGGTCACGTGGAACAGGCAGGAGGCCAGGAACAGGAACAAGTACAGGGGCAAGAAGGAGGAGTTCAACTGCTGAGTTATATTAATAATGATTTACCAATGTTTTGTTTATGTATTACACAATATATGTGCCTTCTTGCTACTCGATAGCTTACAAGTTAATACTTGCCGAATGACAAAAGTTAAGCATTTTGACTTTTAATGACCCTAGAGCAAAAACAAAAACAGTTCTGAAATCAGCGCGCAAAATGGATTCAGAATCCAACCGGGCCGAATGTGGTTGTGGTAGGTTGGTCCAAACTGTCTCTGTCTAATATGCATTATGAGTGAACAAAAATGGCATCGATGGTGGCTGACATTAAGATGATATTGCAAGAATGGATTAAAAATCCGTATGCCCACCTGCACCATAGCCACCTTTATGTTCTAAAATATACATCGTCAATAGCTTCACCTACGAAGAGTTAATTGAGCTGCCACCAGACTATTACCGATTAACATCCGATGGATAGGACAAAAAGCATCCTTTTGCCATTTTAGACTACGCCCTTGCACTTAAGCATACATAAGCCATGCGTTAGTGACTGAACGGACGCTAAGGAACATATTAAGTTCTATCAAGTGGAAATCGAGGGGAAGGGAACGACGGGAGGGAAATTCGATGGGATGCAAGTCTAGAGGATGTATGAGACAATGTTCAATGCGTTTCTCTTCTTGGGATTCTTGGTCGGTCACACTGGTCATTTCTTGATGTGCCTAGGATTAAAAGATTCAACTCCACAATTCGCTTAAGCTATTTTTCGAAGATAATGTACGGCAAGCCTTGAAGATCCCTGTGGGAGAACAATATCCCGCGCTCATAGTAATCGGGTTAAAATAAGCTTACAGGAGCAGGGCTAGGGAAGTGTAGAAGTACTATTTGGAAGGTGGGCGTGCCCTGCCTTTGCCTGCCATAACTCAGTTACCTTGACACAGTGGAACTTACATTTGTATGCAACCGAATAATCGTCATTAATAATAGAAACGTATGTAAACTGTAAACACGATATATTCGCCTGCTTACCAATAATCACAGGCAACACTTAGTGTATCCAATTAACTCCATACTTGAGCCGTGGGGAATTGGAGCTTTCACTCACAATTGAAACAAATACACAATGAGCAGCCAGCACCGTACCTGTCAGCCGTCACCTATAGCTGGTCTCACAGTTAACA